>CAUYPO010044111.1:0-46659 GCA_963574435.1 Cheirogaleus major
CCATTAATTCAAGCGGCAGGTTCTTTGTTTCCCAGACGCTTCCTGTACCGTCTTAAAAATAGCTCTCCACGACTGTTCCAGGACGAGAATGTCCTTTGAAATAAAACGGGCTTTGAAGATGCGATTTCGTTTGCTCGGCGGATAACCGGTCATTTTCCAAAACAACGCCTGGCTCTGTTGCCCGCCGCACTCTGTCGCCCGGGCTAGAGTGCCGCGGCGTCAGCCTCGCTCACAGCAACCTCCAACTCCTGGGCTCCAGCGATCCTCCTGCCTCAGCCTCCCGAGTAGCTGGGACTACAGGCACGCGCCACCACGCCCGGCTGGAAGATGTTCACTTTGGTTCAGAGGCCTGCTCGGGGGACTTTCCGATGGAGGGGGACAGATGCCATCGCCTCTCTCTGCGGCACCGCGTGGCTGTATCACGAGCTCGCCCCCGCTGCAGCCGTGGCTATTTTTATAGCTGACAGTGAGACTTACTGGAAGCGGCTTTGCACTCGTGCGTGGAAAACTCCTGCCTTTAAATTCAAGGAGCTGGGCTCCCCCGAGCCCCGGGAGGCAGCTGGTTCTTTAGGCTGTTGGCCAAGACATCTCTGCAAAGCTGGTGGGTCCCTTCCCGCCCGGGAAAAACCCAGGGATCCTCGGCTTCGCGTTTGAAGCCTTGGAAACCATCGTCATCATCTGTTTCTTTTAGTGCCCCCAACCCTTGCTAGCTCACCCCAGTTCATTCACGTGGTTATGCAGCCTGTCTCCAGAACTCTGTCATCTTGCAAAACTGAGACTCTGTCCCCATGAAAGCCTAACCCCCCACCTGCCTCCCCCAGCCCCTGGCACCCACCGTTCTATTAATACTTTCTGTCTCTGTGATGTGACGACTCTAGGGACCTCCTGTGAGCGAGTCACCCAGTATTTGTCTTTCGTAACTGGCTTATTTCACTTAGTGTGATGTCCCCGGGGTTCATCCATGCTGGAGCTTGTCTCGGAACTCCCTTCCTTTTCAAGGCTGAATAATAGTCCGCCGTGCACCTGGGCCGCAGTTTATGTGTTGGTTCTTCCGTGGGCACTTGGGCGGTTTCTACTTTTTGACTATTAGGGCCCGTGCTGCAAGGAACGTCCCACTTTTCCCTTAAACAAGCAAACGAACGGCACAGGGAGAAAAGTAGCGGCCAA
Source organism: Cheirogaleus major (assembly GCA_963574435.1). Lineage (NCBI taxonomy): Eukaryota > Metazoa > Chordata > Mammalia > Primates > Cheirogaleidae > Cheirogaleus > Cheirogaleus major. The sequence continues at coordinate 1,168 of CAUYPO010044111.1, forward strand.
AAGTTTTCCTCTAGGCAACAATCCATCCTCCGGGAGCCTCTCCCGGTTTAAAAGGCACCAGCAAGATGCACGTGTGCGCTGGAGACAGGCCCAGTGGATGCCAGGGCGGCTCGTGCCTGGAAACCGTCCCTGACCTCTTCCATCGGGAACCCCGGGGTCTCCCTGGGCTGAAACCAACTCAGGGTTGGGTGACAGTTGCTGGTGACATCGGGATTCCTCCAAAACATGGGATTCCCAGGTCTAAACCTACACCCAGAGGTCAGTGGAATTAAGTAGAATGAGCGGGCTTGCTTCTTTGTTTTTGTTTTTGTTTTTTTTAAATTTGAGACAGGGTCTCACTCTGTCACCCAGGCTGGAGTGCAGTGGTGCAATCATAGCTCACTGCAGCCTCCAACTCCTGGGCTCAAGCGAGCCTCCTGCCTCAGCCTCCAGAGTAGCTGGAACTAGAGGTGTGCACCACCACGTCCAGCTATTAATATTTTTTAAAATTTTTTGTAGCGATGGGGTCTTGCTATGTTGCCCAGGCTGGTCTGGAACTCCTAGCCTTAAGCGATCCACCCCCTCAGCCTCCCAAAGTGCTGGGATGACAGGTGTGAGCCACTGCTCCCGGCCACCACTGTCTCTCTCTCCCTAACAGCCAGCAATCCTTGATTGAGCACCTACTATGCGCCAGGCACAGGGCAGGCCCTGTCCACCAGAGACGGCGCAGCCAAGACTGCTGCTAGCAACCCCGTTCTGCAGAGGATGCCAGAAGGCTCAGAGCCTCCGTCTCATGCCCAGCCCCTGCTATCACGACAGAGACGCCTCCCGGGTCGCCGAGAGCTCCGGTGCAGGTGGTGAGCCATCCCAGCGACTTGCACAGACTCAGCGAGAGAGATGGCTGGGAACGGCCGAGCTCAGTGGAGCAGCCGCCACTCCCGAGCTGAGCAGCTCTTCCTCCGACAAACCTCGGCGTGACTCAAAATGAAGCGACGAGCCCCGGCGAGATGGCCTGAATCACCCAGGGCCGCGTGGAGGAAATGAGACTTCAGGATGTGTTTGCGGTTTGGGGTCCAATGGCAACACACCGGGAATATGCAGAATCCTGCCCGGGATGGCCAGGATTGCGCCTGGGAGCCCCAGCGAAGGCCAAGCACAAGGGTGGGCTGGCCGGAGTCCCGACTCCTGGGAGTTTTGTTTTTTCCCCTCACTTTGGAACATCTGAGAGCCCCGAGGCTGCACACGAGGGGGTTGGCTGTGGAGTGCGTCTCTTGATTTTGGGACAGTCCCCAAAAGGCCAACCTGGGGTCAAGGTTGAAAGCAGAGGTGGTGGAGGCGGCACTCGGAACGTGCCGGAGCCGGCAAGGCAGCGGCCTCCAGAGCAGCGTCTGGCGTTCCGCGGCTGAACAACTATTTCCTGAATGACTGTGACAGTTTAGAGCCGCGTGTCTCAAGCGGTGGCCCCCAGACAGCCGAGCCAGAAGTTCCTGCCCAAGACCCCCAGAGAGGATCCACCTGCACCTGCCCCGGGGCGGGAGGGTGCGGGGGAGCTCCGGCCCAGAGGGGACCAGGCACTCACCACCAAGCAGGCAGGTGGGGCGACAGACTCCAAGTCCCGTCTACACCGCACACTGCACACTCTACTCGGCATCTCCAGGCAGCCAGGGCCAATGTATCCAAGTCCTGTCTACACTGCCCACCGCACACTCCACCCGGCATCTCCAGACAGCCAGGGCCAATCCATCCAAGTCCTGTCTACACCACCCACCGCACACTCTACCCAGCATCTCCAGGCAGCCAGGGCCAATGGATCCAAGTCCCGTCTACACCGCCCACTGCACACTCTACCCGCATCATCTCAGCCTTAGGGTTAGAAAGTCTGTCATCCCAGGACGCCTTGGATCTCATGGTTGATTCGGTGTGAGTATGGGGCGGCAAAGCCACTGTGTGCACTCACGGCGCCTTCTCAGCCGGGTCCCCTGGTCGTTTAGCACCCGCCCCCCACGGCTGGCTGCTCGGGCCCGTGGGACAGGGGCTCAGGTGCAGATCCGACGCCCCAACCCTGGCGAGGTGGGGGGTGGGGGGCGGCCCAGGGTTCTCCCGTAGGAGTCCGAGCAGGCTCCCCGGGGAGCTGAAGCTCCAGCAAGTCCTCGGAGGCCTCGGAGGGTGGAACAGTCCTCGCAAAGGTAGGGCCTGGGGCAGGGCTGGGGGCCCGGAGGTTCGGACGGAAGCTGGGATGCCGCGGGGGAGGGGCAGGGAGTAGAGGCTTAGAGGAGAAGGAGTTTCCGGCGTGGTCTTTTTTTTTTTTTTTGAAGTCTCACTCTGTCACCCAGGCTAGAGTGCCGTGGCATCAGCCTAAGTCACAGCAACCTCAAACTCCTGGGCTCAAGCGATCCTCCTGCCTCAGCCTCCCGAGTAGCTGGGGCTACACGTGCATGCCACCATGCCCGGCCAGTTTCTAGCATCTTCTGAAGAGCCACTGACACGCTGCAGCCTCCCAGAAGCAGATCCCCATGGAGTCCCCCTTGCTGACCTTGAAGCTGTGGCTTTGGGGCCACCCACGCTGGAGGCCACAACCCCACCAGAGCCACCAGAACTCCCCAGGGGGACACCCAGGAGGCCTCTTGGACACCCCAGACTTGCAGAGGGACCCCCAGGCACGCCCAGGCCCTGCACGGGAGCTCTGGCCCCCCCAAAGGGCCTTCTCGCCGCCAGGATCTGCAGATGGGCCTCGGAGCCCATTCGCCTGTGTGTAGTGGCACGTGCTCGAATTTCTGCGTATTTCCGAGTCTGCCAAATGTCTCCCTGCTTTTGATTTCCAGTTTCACTCCACTGTGGTTGGAGAACAAACGTTCTACAATTTCAACCCTTTCAATGGAGGGAGGCGGATTCTGTGGCCTGTCGTGGGGAGCGTTCCGTGCGCACTTGGGAAGGATGTGGCCCTGCCGTCGTGGGGTGGGGTGTTCTGTGATGCCCCTTAGGTCTAGTGGGTTTAGAGACTCCCTGCATTTAAAAAAGAAAAGAAAAAAAAAGAAAAAAAAAAAAGGAAGAGGGAAAAAAAAGCAAAACAAAAGGGCTTGTCAATAGAATGTTCTGTTCACGTTGTTCCAGGTTCAAACGGAGCCGAGCCCTGGCAAGCCGTGTCCCCGCTGGCAGGACCTCAACCGGCAGGACCAGCTCTGCCCGTGGGGTTTGTGTCTGTGGCTCAGGAAGGCCCAGGAGGGGGGACCGGTGTCTACTTGCAGGGGGATTTGGATTTCTGGGCCTCAGTTTCCCCTGCTCGTGGAGGAGGGGATTCCCAGCTCAGGCCCTGGACTGTCTGAAGGTCTCTGAGGCTGGTGCCGGGTCGTGCCTGCCCTTGAGCGAGCTGTCCTGGGGCGTCTTGCCCGGGGCGGGGGCTGGGGCTGCTTGCACGGGGCGGCTGCAGGCTGCGCGGCCGGGCGAGGGCGTGGGCAGCACCTTCACCGCAGCCCTGCTGGCTCCCCGGCACCTCTGCCTGCCTGCACAGCTCGGGCTGCCGTGAAACCCCAATAGCTGGGCGGCCCCTGAGGCCAGACCGCTGGCTGTGCCCCCCTGCCCTGGGCTGTCGTCCCTGTTTCGCAGAAGAGGAAACCGAGGCCCCTGAGTGGGGCAGGCCACAGCCGTTGCAGAGGCAGCTGGTGTGAATCCAGACACCGGTGATGTTTGCAGAAGATGCTCGGCCCGGGCCAGCCACCCCCGGACGAGCTGCTCAGAAAACAAAAAGCCCTCTAAGCTTATGAGCGGCCGGGAATCAAACATGAACAGAAAACAAGCTGACCCTGCAACTCGCCTTCCGGGTGTGGACCCCGAAGAGCTGAAGACAGAGAGTGGAAGGGACGTCGGTGCCCTGTGTTCACAGTGGCATTGGTCACAGCCGCCGAACGGTGGCCGCAGCCTGTGCCCGTGGCGGGATGGACAGGCGAACACCGTGTGCTCCGTGCACACAATGGAATATTACTGAGTCATTAAAAGGAAGGAAGTCCTGACACATCCCACAGCAGCCGTGAACCTTGAGGTCACCGCGCTAAGCAAAATAAACCAGACCCAAAAGGACAAACACAGTGTGGCTCCATTCACAGGTTGTCCCTGCAGTCCTCAAATCCACAGGGACAGGAAGTAGGACGCTGGGTGCCGGCGCTGGGGGCAGGCAGGACGGGGAGCTGGCGTTTCAGGGGGGCAGAGTCTCGGTGGGGGAAGATGGAAAGTTCTGGAGACGGAGGGCGGCGGTGGCTGCGCGACACCACGAATGTGCCCGGCACCACTGCGTGGCCACACTCAGAAACGGCAGATTTTGTGTTATGTGTATTTAACCACAATAGAAAGAAAAGAAATAAAAGAAGGAAAACGAGGGAGGGCAGGGAAGAGAACAGGGTGGCGGGGCGGATACAGGCTGGAGAAAGAGCTCAGGAACTCGGTGGGATTCCGGTCCCCACCCTCCCTGGGCCCTGCATCCCTTTAAAACAGTGGGGACAGCTTCCCTGGTTGGCACAGGCAGGGACACCCCCAGGAATCCGGGGTGGAAAATGCTTATCGAACCAACAGAAGGGCAGAGAAGGGTGTGAGGGTCATCTGAAGGTCACAGCAGAGGAACCAAGTCACACCGCTGGAGGGGCAGGGCACAAAGCTGATGGCCATCCCCTGCCTTAATCCTCCCATGGCTCCCTAGTGCCCTTCACTCCGGCAGCACAGGCTCATCTCTGCCCTTTATTGTGGATTCCAACCAGATGGACCTTCTATCTCTCCCAACTCTCTCCGGGGGGTGGGGAGAGACCAGGGGCCGTCCCATTCCCTGTGGCACCCCACGCAGCGCTGGCTCCCATGGGGCACTCAGTAGGTACATTGACAGGTTGGAGTGGAGACCAGGGCAATGGTGGGACGCGGCCAGTGCAAAGGCCCGGGAGCTGTCAGCCACCCACGAGCACCGGCACGCGGGGTCCCAGGAGGCTGGGGCAGTCAGCTGGACCTGCCCGGGGGTTGTGGAGGGGACAGGCATTGGGGAGCCGCCCAGCCTTCTGGGACAAGGCAGCTGTCACTCTCTGGTCTCGCAGCGAGTCCCGTGGCCGGGTAGCACTGCGCCCTGCCGACACACTGCGCTCCGCTTTCCCATTCGCGAGCTGACGGCCCTTCGGGACGGGCTCTGCCGCTGGGCCTTTGCGAACAGCACCCAGTGAACAGGGCGCACGAGCCTCCACCCCCACCTCGTTCCTTGCGGGGCAGCGCCCAGCACGGACTTGCCGGGCCGCAGCGTCACTCCAAGGCTCACTTTTTAACCCAGGCCAGTCTCTCCCTGGCCGGCTGTCCCTGTCCGACCTGGTCCTGGAGCATGGGCTTCTCGGGACAGCCAGACAGAGGCCTGCGATGGGCTTCTGGGGACCCGGGATTCTGCGCACGGAAGGAAACAGGGCGTACTGGGCGCATCTGAGCGCTTAGCTGTTTCCAGGCGCAGAGCGGAGTCGAGGCGGTGGGGCCAGGCTGTGCCACCCGGACCGCGCCGCGGCCTGGGCTCGCCTTCCCCTCTCGCCGCCTCTAGAAGACAGGGCGGGCGGTGGGTCGGTTGTCCCCCCCGTGTGCTGCTCGGCAGGGCTGGGAGGGAGAACGGGCTGAAGACAGTCAGGGCGAAAACGCCCAGGCTGAAGTCGCAGGGGCCACGGCCACCAGAGCCGGGCTAGCCATGCGCCAAGCACTGGGCACCGACGCTGAGCGGGGGCTGGAGGCTGAGTCAACTCGGAGTCCCATCTGCTCGCCAGGACCCGGCGTGGGGCTGGGGCACAGGACGATCTACTGAATGAGCCAATGAATGGTCGGGGGGTGGGTGGTGGAGACAGAGACGAGAGACAGAGAGACACAGGCCACACTCCCTGTGCTGGCCACGCCCGCCCCAGTGCTGGGCTCTGAGCCTCATTCTGCCATTTCATCTTCACTGCATCGTACCCATTTTTCAGACAAGGAAACTGAGGCCCAGAGCTGCACACGGCACACAGAGGGTTTCTATGGGGAAGAAGGGCCTTGCCTGAACGGTGGCTCCCACGGGGTGGCTGGGGCGATTCTGCCTTCCTTGGAAAAATCTGGAGACAGTTTTGGTTGTCAGGACTCCTGGGGGGGCGGTGCTACAGGCACCCAGTGGGTGCAGGCAGGCGGCTCGGCAAGACACCCGCAGCGCACAGGGCCAGCCACCGCCAGGCGCCATCTCGCCCCAGATGTCGGCAGTGGTGAGGACGAGAAACCCGCGTTAACTATTTGGGGGGAAAATGTGATCGGTGGGCTCAGCTCACACTACCCGCCGGCGTAGATTCCTGCCGGGTTAGAGGGTGTGGACCCAGAGGTTCCCCTCTGCCCTCTTCCGGGATCCAGGGCCTCCCTCCCGCCCGCTGGGTGTGCGAGTTCAAGTCTGGGCCTACGGCAGGGCAGGCGGCTGCGGACACAGAGTCTGCTGTGTGTCGGCAGAGTCCCTGGCTCCAGTGTTCTCAGCCCGACACTCCCACCCAGGGGCCACGTGGCAATGTCTGGAGACACTTTGGGTGGTCACGGCTTAAGGAGAATGATGGTCCGGCAGAGAGCAGGTGGACTGCAGGGACGCTGTTCAGCACCCTACAACTGGCAGGGGCACGGTGGCTCATGCCTGTAGTCCCAGCGCTTTGGGAGGCTGAGGCGGGAGGATCGTGCTTGAGGCCAGGAGTTCAAGACCAGCCTGGGCAACATAGTGAGATCTCGTCTCTACCAAAAAAAAAAAAAAAAAAAAGGAGAGGAAAATTAACTGGGCATGGTAGCTTGTGTTCCCAGCTACACAGGAGGCTGAGGCAGGAGGATCCTGCTTGAGGCCAGGAGTGCAAGACCAGCCTGGGCAACATAGTGAGATCCCGTCTCTACCAAAAAAAAAAAAAAGGAGAAGAAAATTAACTGGGCATGGTAGCTTGTGGTCCCAGCTACACAGGAGGCTGAGGCAGGAGGATCGCTTAAGCCCAGGAGTTTGAGGCTGCAGTGAGCTGTGATCACACCACTGCACTCCAGCCTGGGTGACAAAGTGAGAGTCTGTCTCCAAAAAACCACCAAAAATAGTCCTACGATGCACAGGGCGGCCCCCACACCAGAGAGTGACCCAGCCCCGCATGCCCAGCGTGCTGTGGTTGGAACACTCTGACCTGGGCACACGCTGCTGACGCAGCTCAGGCCCAGGCCATCGGAGCCACCCGGCCCTGGCGACTTTCACAAGCCAGCTTTGACCTGTCGCCTTGGGACTCCCCAAGGTGCTGCTGGGCCCAGGTGCTGACTCAGCCTTGTCAGTGGGGCCAGGCACCGAGCCAGGAATGAGCCTACAGACACCTTGCCCTCTGACAGCTCCCGCTGCCTCCTCCCCCCGCCCCGCATGAGGTTCTGCAGCCGGCCTGGGTGCTGGGGGCTCCCAGAAACGCAGGAAATGTCTCCCGGAAATCGCTTCTGTATCTTTTGCTTGTTACTACGCGTCCATTTGGGGACATCCAAAGCCCCTGGAAACCTTCACCCCTTCCAACCCTTTTGCATGCCCTGGGGACAATCTGAAATAATGGCCCATGTGTGTGTACACACACACACACACACACCCCTTAGATTGGGATTAGGCTGCAGCATGCAACGTGAAGTGTTTGTTTTTTCATATTTAACATTTTCTGAAAGGGTATGCACCCCTTGCATAGGAAGGAAATGTGTTTGGGTGCTGTGTCAACAACACACAGGGGTCTAAGAATGGGCCCAGAGAGTGGGGTTTTCTTCATGCCTTTTCCTGGGTGGCATTTGCCACCGGCACTTACTTCCTGGCACAGAGACACCTTCTTACCGGTAAAAGCAACGATCTTTTAGAATCCAGAGAGGGTTTTTCAGACTCAGCACTAGTGAGGTTTGGGGCTGGATCATCCCCTGGGGCGGGGGCTGTCCGAGCGTGGCAGGACATGGAGCAGCGATCCCCCGGTTGTTGACAACTAAAACTGTCTCCCGACCAGGTGGCTTCTGGTTGACAGCCACAGATCCAGAGGATATTTGATGGGAATTAGCACTGAGGTTTCAGAAAAGGGCAGAAAAAGTGACGAAGGGTATTTCGAGATGAGTCAGTGCAGCCGGCTGTGTCCACGCCGGTGTCTTGCTGAAACATACAGCTGTGTGTTCGAGAACGACACTTTCTACTCCATCTGTTGGGGACACTCAGGAAACAGAAACTCAGTCCCGTTACAACTGTCCTGTCATTGAACTCGGAGAGGCCACCAGGTATTTTCGAATAAGCAAGAAAAACAGCTTCACCTGTAAGTTGAAACTCAACCAGGAGGACTGGAGACCTTTCAAAATATTATTTCGAAATCTCCTGTGAGTCTCTCTTCTGCCTCTGTGCTACGGAGACCGGCTCTGGCCAAGGTCGAGGGGCCAGCGTTCTGTTTGGGGACAGTTTTTGCAGAAGCTACCCAGAGAGGGCACAGGACGCTCGAAAACATCGACACCCTTCATCACCAGCGGAAGTGAGCCCAGGCTATTTACTCTTAAAACATGAATTTGATTGTCATTGCCCATTTCTGCTTTCTCGTGGATTGCCCAACGCCTCTCAGCTGTTTCCAGGGCTGTAGTTGTCGAGGAGGAGGAAGGATGGAGGGAGGGAGGAAATCCCAGCCTGTGTCGCAACGGGGTGAGAGTGTTTTAAAACGGGCACTGCTTACAAGCTATTTTCACTTTCTGGAAACAACTTGTGCAATTGTTGGTGGCCATGGTTACCCAGGGCTCCGGATAGGGGGGAAGGAGGGAGGTGGCAGGAGAACCTACCGGGGGACAGACACCTGCTTGCCTGATGGAGACATTCAGGGTGGGGCCCAGGGGTCTCCCTTGCTAGCAAGGTGGGTTTCTGGACGGGCCACCTCTAGCCAACGAGGCAGGGGCTCTGCTGTCTGCTGAGACTTTTGCACCAGGGCACCTGCCGGGGAGGGTCTCATGACCCTCTGATGCAAGCGACAGGTGGGTCCCTGCACAAAGTAATGATCCCCTCTAGTGGGGTTCGGGGGGTTCTGGGAGGCAGACGGACCAGGCTAACGCCCCAACTCCACCCCTGCCTAGCTACCTCTCTGGGCCTCATGTGGAAGAGAGCCATGCATGGCTCTCAAATGTCGTTCTCACTTTTTTTCTTTCCCTAACGGAATGGGGAACTCGTCCCTTAGCAACTGGCAGCGGCTCATGTCACAAACTCAGCATTTACTCCTGCAGAAAGCCTGCATGCTCCAGAAATTTGGCGAAAACCTCAGAAGCTTCCAGGAAAAGGTGAGGGTTTTTTTTTTTTTTTTTCCTGCAACCCAGAGGAGGCCACGTCAGTGCGCCCAGCACTTTGCCCAACTCTGGGGCAAAGGAGGCAATTTATAGCTCAAGGAACAATCTTAAAATAATCCTCCCTCAGTCCTAAAATGCGGTGTTTAAATTTATAGAAAAACCCACAGGTTCCTGGCAGCAGGCAACCCGGGGTTGGCCCGGCAGGGCTCACATCTCACTGTCCCTCTGCGGGGCTGCCCCCAGCCCCTCCCAAGCGCCCCAAACCCCCAGCTTCCAAGCAGCCAGACCACTGCTATGATTTTTCAAAAGATGCAAAACTTTTTTTTTAATTAAAAAAAAGAACAGCAAAAGTCTTATAAAAAACCAAACCAGGCAGCCAAAATGCCCTCCTGTCTCCCTATGTACAGTAATACAATATCTGTCACAGTCATTATGTACAATATTATAAAAAATGTCGCAGACAGTACAAATTAAGGCCGTATTTTTCACAAGGCATCAAGCCTCGAACCTCTAGTGTAGACCCAGTGGGGAGAAAGACGACACTGAATTATTGCACCATTTTGAAAACAAAACTCGACAAAGAGGATCGTGGTCTTTTCCCACCGGGTCTTCAGTCACAGATGGGGGCTGGGGCAGTGGCGTCGTCGTTGTCGTTGGGGAGTCGGGGGTGGGGGGAGGGGAGCCCCTCCGTGGCCACGCTGTGCCCAGCCCGGTCTTCTGGGTCCAATAAATAGCAGTCTCAGTTTGGGAGGGGGCCGCACGCGGCGCGTGGGACCCGCCACGGCCGCGCGCAGGTCGGGGTGGGGGAGGGCCGGACTACATGTGCCTCTTCATGTGCAGCGCCAGGTGGTCCGAGCGCGAGAAGGCACGGTCGCAGAGATGGCACTGGAAGGGCCGGTGGCCTGTGTGCTTGCGGTAGTGGCGCGTGAGCTCGTCTGAGCGCGCGAACTTCCAGCCGCAGCCGTCCCAGTTGCAGTGGTAGGGCTTCTCACCTGCCGGGAGGGGACGACAGTGCCTCAGTTTCCCTCCCGGGACTCACAGTACGCACGGACACTTGCCCAGATAGTGGCTACTTCCGCGCGCGCGCGCGCAGCCTATCCTTACCCAGTGCACGGAAGCGCTCCCAAAGTTTTAAGCCCCCGGGGGGTCCTAATAAGCCCCCTACTCCCCGTCCTCGCCCCCCAGGGGAGAGCGCGCGGTCCACGGCCGAGTGTTTCGAGCCACGCCCCCAGAGGGAGCGTCGTCTCTCCGCCGTGGGACGCACAGCGTGCCCCAGGCCCCCTAAGCACACGCTCCCTTCCCGAGCTCTGAGCCGCGCCCCAGAGGGGTCCTAAGCTTGCACCCCCTCCCCAACTTTCGGAGACGCGGCATCTCCCTAGGGTTCTCAAGCACGCGCCTTCTCCCCAACTTCCTGAGCCTAGACCCCAAGGATTTCGAGCCACGCCCCCAGCGGATGCTAAGCTTGCGCCCCGATCCCAACCTCCCGAAACAGGGTCTCCCTAGCCGCGCCCCCAGGACGTTTTCTAAATGCGCTCCCGGCTCCCAACCTCCCGGGTCACGCCCCCTGGGTGGAGTTTCTCGGCGCGACCCCTACCCAAGCTCCGCGGCCACGCCTCCAGGGGAGTCCTAGGCGCTCGCCTGCTCCCCAATCTCCCGACCACTGGGGTCCCTACATTCCTCCTGTCGCCCGCGCGCGCGCTGGGGATCGCGTCCCCCTCCTCCCGCGCCCGCGTCCCCTGCCCGCGCGCACCGCCCACCTGTGTGCGTGCGCAGGTGCGCCTTGAGGTGCGAGCTCTTGGTGTAGGTCTTGCCGCAGCCCGCGTAGCTGCAGGTGTGCGTGGCGGTGCGCTTGCGGGGCCAGGAGCGGCGGCCGCGCTTGGGCTTGGCCTCCAGGAGCTCCAGCGGGGACGCGGGCGGCGTGAGGAGACCGCGGGCGGCGGGAGGGGCCAGGCCCAGGGCTGCTGCGGCGGCGGCCGCGTCGTCGAAGAGACCGAAGGCGGGGGGTGCGGGGGGCACATAGTGCAGGCCGGGCGCGGGCGCGCCGAAGCCGGGGCCGCCGAAGGGCGGCGGGAAGGGGGCGCGCGGTCCGGCGGGCAGGCGCGCGGGGCCGTCGGGGCTGAGCGGCGGCGTGTCGGGCGGCGGCGGGGGGCGGCCCCCGGGACCCCGCATGCAGGCGGCTCCGGGGCCCGGGGCGCCCTCGCGCTTGAGGCTGCGCGGCCCGCGGGCCAGGCCGGGCGCACAGCCGTAGCCTCCGCCGCCGTCCGCTTCGGGGGGCTCGGCCTTGACCAGACGGCCGGGCGGCGCGAGCAGAAAGCGGCCGTGCAGCGCCGGCCCCGGGGGCACGTCCAGCTCGGGCCGCAGCAGCTCGGACACCAGGCCCCCCGCGGGGGCGCCGTAGGGCGGCGGCGCGCCGGGCTCGGGGTAGTAGAACGCAGGCGGCGGGGGCGGCGGCGGCGGCTCGGGGGCGGCTTCGGCGCCCAGGCCGTCCAGCCCCATGGACAGGATGAAGTCCAGCACGCTGTTGAGGTCGTCGTCGGTGCCTCCTTCCTCGGTCTCTGCGCGCGGCCAGCGCTGCGGGTGACGGGGCGGCGGGGCGCGGGCGTGAGCGAGCGCGGGCTCTGGGGTCTGCCGGTGGCCCCCGCCGCCCGCGTTCTACCGCCCTGAGCCCGCGGTCCCCGCCGCCCGCGCTCCGCCACTCCGAGCCCTCCGTCCCCGCCCGTGCGTCCTGCGCCCCGCAGCCCGCGTGCTGCTACCCCGAGCCCGCCGCTCGCTCGCGGTCCCGGTCGCCCCCGCTGTCCCCGCCGCCCTCACCTCCTGCAGGCCGCGTTCGCGGCACGGGCTGGCGAAGGTGGAGAAGGACGGCAGGATGGGTTCGCTCAGCGCCATGGCCGGGCCAGGGAGGACGCGGACTGGGGACACCGGCGAGCGGCCTGCCCGGGACCGGGCTGACGGGGCGCGGGCGGGCGGGGACGGCTCTGCGGGCCGCGGCCGGGCCCGCCCCAGCCTTATAGGCGCGGCGCGCGCAGGGGCCGGGCCAAGGCGGCGGCGGCGGAAACGCGTCCCGGATGGGGACGAGCCCCGAGCGCAGCCTAAATTTAGCCGCGGTATATAAGCCGGCGGGCGGCGGCGGCCGCGGCCACTGCGGCGGCCCGGGCTGTGCGCGGCCGGCCCGGCCCCCAGCGCGCAGCCGGCCGCTCCCTCTGCCCCGCCCGCCCCCGCCGGTCTCCGCGGCAACGCCGTCAACACGCGCCGCACAACAGCGCCGTGACGCCCGGGATCCCCCGCGCCCCCGACTCTCGCCCGCGCGGGGATCCGAGGTCCCGGGGCTGGGTGGCTTCGGGGCCTCTCGGGGGAACTTGAGGCTCGGCGGCCTCCCCGACCCCTTGATGGAGGGGAGATTGGCTTCAGCCTCACAGGGGTCCCCAGAATCCCACACAGAGGGGAGACCGGGTGCCCAGGACTCGTGATGGATGGATGGGTGAGACTGGACCCCCGTTTGCTGCGGGCGCACCCAGCAGGACCCGCCGCACGCCCATCGCCCATCGGCGCGCAAAAACCTTGTATGGTAACATCAAGACCTGTTGGCCTTTGCACGCCTGTGATCCAAGCACTTTGGGAGGCCAAGGCCAGAGGATCGCTGGAGGCCAGGAGTTCGAGGCTACAGTGGTGCTACTGTTTTCCAGGCCGGCCCACAGAGCCAGACTCTGTCTCTAAAAAATAAAAAAAGAAAAGAAACGTTAAGTCTTTGAGAAACTCTCCTACCTATCCACACGTCTCAACTAAGCCCCTTCAAGGGCAGGGAAACTGAGGCAGGGGTGGCTGGGAGCAGTTGGAAGCGGGGCAGGCATTTGCTGACTGGCCTTATTGAAGTAACTCGGAGGACGAGAATGACAATCATCCCACCAACACAGACCCGGCACCACAGGGGCATCGGGGAGCAATCCTGCCCCTTGGGAACCTCCGACACTCCAGTCTGTGCCCCACGCCATACACCTGCTGTCGAGGGACCGTCACTCCTGTTACTGCGTGTCAGCCCTGTGTGGGCAACCGAGGACACAGCTGTCAACAGAGGACAAAATTCCTGCTCTTGAGAGCTTCCAATCTAGTGGGGGAGGGGAGGGGCGGTAAAAGCAGCCTGTTTGGGGAAGGGGCCGGAAAGAAAACTCCCCAGCAGAAGGGACCGGGAAGTGTGTGTGTGGTGAGCGAGGTAGGGGGCGGGAAGGAGGGAAGAAGGTGAAATTTTGAACCTCACCCAGGTGTTGATTTGTGAGCCAAAGTGACACAACAGAAGGTCGGGGGAGCCATGTGGGCTTTAGAGGAAGAGCATCTCCAGGTGTAGCCCGGAGCCAGGTTGGCGAGGGGTGCGGGCAGCTCCCCTGGGATTCTCAGCCCCTCCAGAAACGGACTCTATGGCGATCGGCTCTGCAGCCTTTCGGGCCACGCCCGGCCACTGGAGGCTTCGAGCCGAGCACAGACGTGCTCCCTGCAGCTGCCACCAAGCCGATTGGAGAGTCAGCCCCTGCCCCTCGCCCAGTGCTGTGTGACCTTGAGCGAGCGGAGCTGCCTCTCTGTGCTTCCTTCTCCATTAGTGCAGTGCAGATAGTGACAGTCTCTCGCCCAAAGGGGTGCTGTGAGGGCCACAAATGCTCTCTTGTTTTTTGTGGAAGTCGGTGACACTGTGTGACTCACACCGAGCTCTCTATAAATGCTTGAGAGATGAGCCAGCTGTGTGTCTTCGGGATCTAATTGCTTATATCTTGGACTCAGTTTCCCCATATGATAATAAGGGGAAAATTAGGGAAATCAATTCCCTGCCCCCCCTTCCCAAGGATGTAAGGTTCTCAGGTGACTGCTGGGGAGGAATTTTTGTTTGCTTGGTGTTTTGTTTTTGTTTTTGCCAAGACTTCTGGCCTGAGCCTTCGTCTCGTTATTCAGACAGCAACTTGGTCCCCTCGGCCTCTGAGCCCGGCCCGGTGGCCCCTGCAGCTCTGTCCACGGCATCTCTCTTCCCTTCCTGCCTGGTCACTGTCTCCTTTCAGCACCTGAAACGCACCGAGCACATTCCTCCCTCTAGGACTTTCCCATTGTCCCTCCCTGCCCGTGTCCACCTGCTTGGCTCATTTTTAAAAATAAAGTCCCTTAATTAATGGACTTTATTTTTTAGAGCAGTTGTACGTGGACAGAAAACTTGAGCAGAAAGTACAAGGAGTTCCCATAGAGCGCCCCTCCCACACAAAGCTCGCCCTATTGTGAGCATCTTGCATTATTAGTGGGGCGCGTTTGTTACAAATGTTGAGCGGATACTGACACATTTATTATCAACCAAAGGCCACAGTGTACGTGAGGGTTCGCTCTTTGTGTCGCACATTCTGTGGATTTTGACAAAGTGGGTGATGCCGCATATCCACCGCTGTAGCATCAAACCGAGTAGAGCCTCTGCCCTAAAAACTCTATGCCTGTTTCTTCTTCCCTGGCCCTGCATGCCGGGAAACCACTGAGCTTTTTACTGTTTCTGCAGTTTCGCCTTTTCCAGAATATCGTGGAGTTGCAGTCACCCAGTCTGTCGCCTTTTCAGACTGCCTTGTTTCACTTAAGAATATGCATTTAGGCCGGGCGCGGTGGCTCACGCCTGTAATCCTAGCACTCTGGGAGGCCGAGGCGGGAGGATCGCTCAAGGTCAGGAGTTTGAGATCAGCTTGAGCAAGAGTGAGACCCCGTCTCTACTAAAAATAGAAAAGAAATTAATTGGCCAACTAAAAATATATAGAAAAAATTAGCCAGGCATGGTGGCGCATGCCTGTAGTCTCAGCTACTAGGGAGGCTGAGGCAGGAGGATTGCTTGAGCCCAGGAGTTTGAGGTTGCTGTGAGCGAGGCTGACACCACGGCACTCACTCTAGCCTGAGCAAAAACGTGTTACTATTTCTAAAAAAAAAAAAAAAAAATTGAATTCAGAGAGGAAGATTATAATAAAAGTTTAAATGTCAGAAAAAAAAAGGACAAACCAGGGTAAATATGGATTCATATTTGTGTACATTGTTTCTTCTTTACAGTAAAATATCTCAAGTTGACTTTGTTTACTATTCTTTGTCTCTCCCTATCTTAAATTGTTTTTATTAAACATTAAGTAGATACAAAAAAATACTTGTGTATTTAGAATCCAAAGAGTCACAACACAGTGGACACCCGTGAATCCACCCCCCAGCTTAGGAAAAAGAACAATCCCATCAAAGCCTACTGCACGCCCACCCGCGGTGCTGTGCCCCTCCCCACCCCTTTAAGTGGAACCACTCTCGAATTTGTTTTTTATTATTCACTTGCTTTTTTTTGAGATAGAAACAAACATGGTAAACTGGAAACAATTAATTATTTACTTTTGCCTATTCTGAACCCTATATGATGTAATTTATAATGATATATCCTTTGGTGGTTTGATTTTTTTCTACTCAACATTACATTCTTTAGATTCTTCATGTAATTTAACGTAGCTGTAATTTATACATTTTTAATTCTGTATAAAATTCTGTTATATGAATATATCATAGTTTATTTGTTCATTTTACTGATAATAAACCTTTAGTTTGTTTTCAATTTCTTGATGGTAAAATACAGTGCTGCACTGAGCATTCCTATACATGTATCCTCGTGCCCGTGTGCAAATGCATAGATTGAAATTGTTGGCTAGGAGTTGAGTGCATCTTCAGCTTTACTAGATGATGCCAACATTTTTCAATTTGATTTCACCCAATTATACTCTCACCAGCAGAATAGAAGCCTTCAGTTTTCCTGATCAGGTGGGTCTGAAATGTAGTTTTTAAAAACTGATATTTAATTTACATACCATAAAATATACCATTTTAAAGTGTATGATTCAGTGGTGGTTTAGTATATTCAGAAGGTTTTGTAACCATCACCACTGTCTATTTCCAGACCATTTTTATAACTCCCAAAAGAAACCCCATCCCATTAGCAGTCATTACCTGTTCCCCATTTTCCACCCCACACACCCACCTCCTGGCAACCGCTACTCTATTCTCTGTCACTATGTCTATTCTGGACATTTCATATAAATGAAACCATAACATGTGTGGCTTTTTGTGTATGACTTCTTTCCCTTTGCATATTTTCAGAGTTCATCCATGCTGTAGCATGTATCAGTGCTTCATTTCTTTTTATTGCCAAATAGTATTCCATTGTATGGATGTACCACATATTATTTGTTCTTCAGTTGGTGGATGTTTGGATTGTTTCCACTTTTTGGCTATTTTGAACGATGCTGCTATAAACAATCTTGTACAGGTTTTTGTGTGAACATACGTTTTTATCTCTGTTGAGTGTATTTCTAGGAGTGGGATTAATGGGTCATATGGCAACTTTATGTTTAACAATTTGAGTAAATGCCAAACTGTTTTCCAAAGTTATCATACCATTTTACAATCCTACCAGCAACATATGAGAGTTCCAATTTCTCCACAGAATTTTTGACATTAGTTATTGTCCATCTTTTGAATTACAGCCACCCTAGTGGATGTGAAATGGTATCTCACTGTGACTTTGATTTGCATTTCCCTAATGCCTTAGGATGTTCAGCATCTTTTCATGTGCTTGTTGGCCATTTGTATATCTTCCTTGGAGAAATGTCTGTTCACATCCTTTGCCTTTTTTTTTTTTCTTTTAAGAGTGCAGTGGTGTGATCATAGCTCACTGCAGCCTTGAACTCCTGGGTTTAAGCAATCCTATTGCCTCAGCCTCCTAAGTAGCTAGGACTACTAGTAGCGTGCACCTCCACGCCTGGCTAATTGTTTAATTTTTTTACAAACAGGGTCTTGCTATATTGCCTAGGCTGGTCTAGAACTCCTGGCCTCAAGCAATCCTCCCTCCTTGGCCTCCCAAAGTTGCTGGGATTATAGGTGTGAGCCACCACACCTGGCCCTGTGTCCATTTTTTAATAGAATTATTTGTCTTTTTATTATGAATTATAAAAGTATGCAGCATATATTTGGAAACAGAAACACAGTGTCTTGCATGTTCTATAATTTGAATATTTTTTATTAACTCAGAAATCTTCATGATTGTCCTAATTCCTGACAATGTTATATATTATGCCAAATATTTGAATTTGCATATATAAACAGTGTTTTTGCCTTTGCTTTCCTTCATTTGTAAGTATTACCACCTAGAATTTCACATCACTTTTTAAAGGCATTTTACTATTAGTTCTAAGGTATATGACACAAAATATAAGCAAAATGGTAGCTTTAAGTTTGTTTTGTTTTATGGTTTTGGCCCTTTACACACAACAAAAAAGTTTGTTGACAGGGATTTGGTTTCTCTTTGATTTTAGTTCTTAAATTGGCACCATCCACCTCCTGCATGATTGACCCCTGCTCCTCCTTGCCCCTCAGCCAACCTGGCCTGTATCTCCCCCACCCTCCTCCCCACGCTCTCTGGTGCGTGTCCTGCTGTTTCATTAGCAGTCCAGTTGCACTGGCAGGCCAGCAGGGGCTGAATAAAAGGCTTACTCAATAAATCAGCAGAACTTTATTTTAGCTTATTCCCAGTGAAAAGGCTCAGGGCGATTAGGCAGGCTCTGTGGTTTTGATCTCTTCGTGACCTCATTTGCAGACTGGGGTACAGACTTTCTAGTTAGTTCAAAGGCAGAAACGTGTGCCTTTAGTGTGTAAAGGGACAGAATGGCTCTTGAGTGAGAGTGTGAGAACCATTGTGTGGATTCTGCAATAATGTGAAAGAAATGTAAGCTTTTCAGATCCATTGTAAAAAGCAAATGCAATGTGTTATGCTCACAAACAAGTAAATAGCTGTGTTCTGACAGATAGTTTCCATAGTTCTACATACTAATTAATGTTCACAGGATTCTGGCTTTAATTTCATTTTCTTGTACAGACTTATTTAATGTATTTAAAGTCTCCTATTCTTCTTAGAATTGAAGTCCTTTATTTTCACAGCTGCCTTAGTTAGCCTATGAAGAAAAAAGTTCACAAGACCATTCTAAAATTAATGTAGTCATTTAGTTTACTTTTTTCCTACATAGGAATGGCCTCACACTTGGTCAGACAATGGCAGGATACCAAAGTTTCCAATCCAAGTACACACAGTTTCTTTCTTTCTTTTTTTGCACAGTAATTGAAAAAATATTTTGATTAAATAAAATAGAAGCTCATGTTGACAAATTACATTTTCTAAGTATGCATTTGGTCTTAGAGTAGAAGTAAAGAATTTCTTTTTATGAATATTTTTAATGTATCTACCATGTATTTTGTAGTCACTGTTGAAAGTTACTGAATTCATACAGTAACATTTAGATCTTATGTGTTCCAGTTACTGCCTTCTTTGAGCTAACATAGATGAGGAGATCAGTATTAAACAAGTAAAATTGTAGAAAGAATTGATCGGTATTGTCATAGGACAAATATGGGGTAGGTATAGAAAATAAGATTGCATGGATATACCCAAAATATTTTCTGTAGACTAAAACAGTAATGTCTGCCTCATCCTCATTAAAAACATGACTGCATATGACCTTTTAAAATAAGGGCTAGTTTGAATTATAAAGCAGAGGATACCAGGAAAAAACTTGTCAGAAAAAATAATAGGTCTTTGATGAGTAATAGGATTGAGTTCACCAGCAGGCACTTGAAAAGATAGTGCAGTGGGGGTTTGGGGCAAGAATGTGTCTGTCTGTCCCATAAGCAGGGTGTCCTTACCTAAGATATTTCTGATTTGGCTTTCTCTTTACCCACTCCTGGCTTTGGCTATTAACACTACAGTCAAGGTCTTTTGTGTTGAGGACAATAGGCATTCAGGATAGTACTGATCACTGTACCCATGAGTTACCCTCTGGAGGGCTTATCTAAGAAAAAGAATAAATAAGAGTCTGTGATTATTTTTATTTGAATTCCTTCTGCCTATAATCTGCCTTCCTATAGTTTTTCCTGTTCTTATGTTCTAGAATATTTTTTTCTTCCCAAAAGATGAAGAAACCTGGGTGGTTCTCAGGGCAGGAGACTTGTCTGGCTGTAATTAAGAACTTGTCCCTTAAAAAAAAAAAAGAACTTGTCCCTTAACTTTTCTTTGCCATCTTCAGACTGTAACTACCTGAGCCATAGAGCTCGGAGAGCCTACATTTTCTGTTTTCATTTTTTCCTTTAGATATCTCCACAGGACCTTCTTGGTTAAATCAGGGACTACTTCTGAACTCTACCCAATCAGTTTCAAATTTAGACCTCACCACTGGTGCCACCTTACCCCAATCAAGGTATGTATTTTTATCAAGGCTGGAAAAACAAACTGCAAAGCCCTGGCTCTCTCTGAAGGGGCCGGGTTGTTGTCAGCACAGGTCCTGAGCAGGTTTGTGGCAGATCTTGCCAGTGGCACCTCCTTCCTATGTTTTTATTCCTGTGTTTTCCAAAAATGTTTATACCACATTGACAAGCCTATGTGTTTTTAATTGTTTGCTAGTGTAAACCAAGGGTTATGCTTGGATGCTGAAGTGGCCTTAGCAACCGGGCAGTTCCTGGCCCCAAACAGTCACCAGTCCAGCAGTGCCGCCTCTCACTGCTCTGAGTCCCGAGGTGAGACCCCCTGTTCATTCAACGATGAAGACGAGGAAGATGACGAGGAGGATTCCTCCTCCCCAGAATAAAGACAGGAGAAAGCCTACGTTTTAATGTTGATGCTCATGTGTGTTTTTAGTGTGAGCTCTTGTTTTTCAAATGATTGCTTCAGTCTTTGCCTTTGCGCTGTGTGTTCCGTGAAAACTAGAGAAACACAATAAGCAAATTACATGAAGGCCGAGATGGTTGAGATGAAAGTTAATGTAGTGTGAATGAAAATTCTGACGAACAGAGCAGTAGATTGTATCGCAAACAAAGCATGATTTCCGAGGAGATAGAGGGGAATGATCCCCGAAGAACTGGCAGTGTGAATGAAGCTCATTTAATTTCCGTGAGGTGGGGTCTTTGTATTGCCCACCCCCATGTAATCCTTCTTAGAATTGAGGTTGCTACAAGGAACAGCCCTTGACCATCATGTTTCTGAAGTTTCTCTCCCTCTCCCGGGCTGCCTTCCACAAGGCAGAAATGAGCAGGAAACATGCCCAGTGGGGACAGTTGTGCAGCGAGGGACGTTGGGGGCAATCCTTGTGGCCTGGGGAGCACAAATTAAACTGCTGAACTAGTTGAAAGTCTAGTTGAGGTGCTTTATGCATCAGCTGCCTTAGACAGCTTCTAGAAAGGAGCAAGCGATAATTCTTAAGTACTTAAGTGACATTTAGAATAATTTATAGTAAAACTGAAATTATCATTATTAGCCAATGCATTGGTGCATAGAATTTACTAGGGCTCCTTCTGGAAGCCAAAATAGAATAGCATTTCCATGTGCATTAAATACTTTGCCAGCACTGCCTTTTGCCAGCATTCTAAATCTGGAGTTTTACAGAGAAGGGAACTGTATCTGTAGTTTTAATCAAAGCTATGCATTTCACACAGCTTTTTCATTTAAAATGAAACAAAGAAACAAATTCCTATGACCAAATTGCTTGCCTACAGTTCCCTACAGTAATTGTATGATTTCACCTAGTGTGCAATTTGTGAAAATGAACCAAATGTCATTACTTTTGTCTTAAAAGAAAAGTCTATTTCAAGAATATGAACAGCAATGTTTTCTTGTACATGTCACCTTTTTTCATATTTTCAGTAATCCAAATGACCTTATTGGGTTTCTTCCTGGGTAAATTGTATTTCAAACTAACCCCATATTCACTGTTTCACAGAAATATTGGAAAACGTTGAACACTCCACAGACTGGATATATAGTAGTAGAGAGTATGGTATGTGACTTCACAGCCACGGTGCCGTTAGGAATACTGCACTGGGGTATTCACCATTACTGCTTCTCTGAAGAGAGGAGTTGGGGGATATCCAATGCCTTGGCCAGACCCCCAACTTAATTTCACATAAAGACACCTTAAAAATTAAAAAATAATAATGGGAAAATTAACTCCCATTTGACTTTGACTTGAATCATAGAGATTTGTCCCAAGATTGTATATCTAGCATCTGTGGGTCCAGCACCAAGTTTGGCCCAAGTCGATTCTTTTCTAAATTGCTTGGGGGAAGTACAGGCTCTATCCTATGACGCCTTTTTTTTTTTTTTTTTTTTTTAGACAAAGTCTCGCTCTGTTGCCCAGCTAGAGTGCCGTGGCATCATCATAGCCCACAGAAACTTCAAAGTCCTGGGCCCAAGTGATTCTCCTGCCTCCTGCCTCCAGTAGCTGGGACTACAGGCGTGCATCACTACAACTGGCTAATTTTTTTATTTTTGTTTTTGTAGAGATGGGGGTCTCACTCTTGCTCAGGCTGGTCTCGAACTCCTGACCTCAAGTGATCCTACCACCTTGTCCTCCCAGAGTGCTAGGATTATAGGTGTGAGCCACCTCGCCCAGCCCTCTGATGCCTTTTTAAAGTTCTACCTCCATGCTACAGTGAGCTGGGGGTGAAAGCTTTGGCTGGCTTTAAATTTTTATTAAGACCATAAAAACTGATAAACAAGAACGTACAACTTTAGCTTAAACTCTCATTTTCTCAGAAATAAGCCATAGTGCAGACTCGGAGCATTCAAGGGGGCAGAGACATAGGGACAATTTCTGGAGAATTATGCCTTAGCGTGAGTCCTGCAGCACGCCTCGGAGACTGGCCAGCCCCGCGCAGTCAGGAACACTGCAGAAGCTGCAGCAGGGCTCCAGGGGCCCGTGGGAGACATTTCTGGCTGGAAAACCACCAGCTCCACAGATCAGGTAAAATAGGATTTCCTTCCACACACCATCCTTTATGGGGCCGCCGTCTACTAACCCTCAACTCAATTCTCAATTTCCTTACTTGAAGGGGACCCAGCAGGGACCTGGAGAGGCCAAGGGTCACAGCTACCTTTGTAGTCTTCAAAATACTGAACTACAGGTCCCAAGATAACATTTCAAAATTTAAGACAGGTACGTTAATTAAATATAATCTAACAAATTGCAAAATCCTTGTTAGAGTTCTGAGAAACCGTTTTCTGCTCTACTCTCCATCTCTGCTGCTACAGCACTTTAAATTGATAAAATACGGGCTTAAAACAAGAAGGCAACCAAACACTCCTATCCTCATTGGTGGCCCGTAACTGGCCGTCCTGGCCACAGGCGTGTGGTGTTTGGTAGGAAGTGGCCTCAGTTCCTCAGTGATGTGTTTGGGCTACTGCTGAGGGCGTCTCGCAGAGTGACACCATCGTCAGCAGCACAGGTTGCCGGTGTAAGGCCTTGCCTGGATAAAACTAGGTTGAGATGTTTAGAAAGATAAACTCCCTTATTCTTCTGCTATGTCTCCTCTAAACATTCCTCGTGGGTCTAAAGCTCAGCACTGAGTCATCATCTCATACATAAATCAAAGTGAAAAAACGTTAGGAAACTGTGGTCACGACATCCAGGCTTCTTTGTGGGAGTAGCACACACCCCCGGCCCCCTACCCAGAGGGCGCTGGCACACACTGCTTTTTGTGGGGAGTTCAAGACGCCTTTCCCCCATCCCCGCGAGGGTCAGTTTGGCTGTTACCCCTGCAGCGTGTAGCGTCACTCAGTAAATTCTTGCTTCCCGCAGCACATGCACAGGCGGCACCAGGGCCTGTATGGCTGGCCCGGAGTGGGAAGGCCAGCACCGCCAGGGTGCGCGGCATGCTGGGGTGCCCCCTCACACTTCCCCGCCGTGGTGAGAAGCAGTTTCATGAAGTGCGTGTGGACACTGTGGCTCATGCTCCCGGAAGGCCTTGGGGAGAGCGCAGGGCGGGAGGGACTCCCACTGTGGTCCTCTACTTCTGACTGTGCCCGCTGCCCGAGAAAGCTGCGGTTGAAGGCCACATGTTTGGTGTCCTTCAATTTAATTCTTTAAAAAAGTGATGGGGAGAAAAAAATCTATGAGGTTTCTGCCATTTCAGCAGGATAAAAGAGGATAGATACCTCCTGACATTAGCAGAACGTACAGTTGTAACAGTACTCTGCCATATTGGAAAAATAATGCCACAGTCCTCAAAAGCAAAGTAGCCCCTATCAGATCATTCTAATAGAGATTTTCACAAAGGAGTAGCTCAGTTTAGCCTTGCATACATGTGTGACTGGGCTATTTGCTAAGCCACAATTCTTTTTGGCTACTTGAGTTATAGAAATAGCAGAGTTGCTCCAAGCATAGATGCGAGTTAGGCCCCAGGATGATCAGAACACTGTGGGGGAGGGCAGAGATGAGCAGAAGATGGGAACTGCCTCAGGTATTTCTGCCAAAACCACGGAGATGAGAGAGAAGCCTGTTTAGCTTCACAAATGATTCATTTCAAGGGTCCTTTAAATATGTGTCAAGCTCCCTCCCCTAACAAAATGAGCTGTCCCTAGCCAGTACCTCTGTGAGGTCATGCTCAGAACTGTGCTGCCTTAGTGGTAAGTATGGGGGAGTGTTGGGCAGTGAGTGTAAAGATTTAGTCCTTCGTTCAGGAAGTGAGTGCCTACCGTGTGCCAGGCGTGGGGAGAGCAGCGACAGCCCTGTCATTCTGCTGGGGACACACGATCACAGATAGAAAACACTCAGATTGATTAGTGCTGTGGGAACAAGAGCAGCGTAGTGGGCAGTGAGAGGAAGGCCACTTTGGCCTGGGAAGGCCCCTCTAAGAAAGTGACTTTTGTCCTGAGTCAGACAGTGAAAGGACAGGTTTCTATACCTTCTCAACAAGCCACTCAATTCCATAACATGCACTTGGAACCTCTGCTAAGTTCCAAAGGCCCTGCCATTCCAGTTTTAAGCATACATGTTGGAGTCTGTTAAGGAATTTTTAAGACCTAAAAGAATACCAATCTCAGCTCCCAGTGGTGCTAACAAACTCATGAACTTCTCATAGTAGCTTCATTACCTTCCAACTAAACCTACACAGTAGAAAAATGATTAGAAATGGAGAACTTTTCTACACGTTTCCTAAGTTGTTGGAGACATAAAGCTCTGTTTTTGTATCGGATACGTGCAAGATCGTCTTTATTCTGCATATGGGCTGGTTTTGGTGCCGCCGAAGACTAGACTGCCTCAGAACCGTTTTCCCACATGGGTTCCCCATATCCGTGCACCCAAAGCAATGGTCCCCACACACTGGTGACCATTAATATGTGTTTTTCAAGGACCCACACTGTGTGCCAGGAGCCTGCACCCTGCTGTTTGACCCTCAGAAATGTGCCTCCCTGCCCTCGAATTCACAGTGGATAACAGTGTTTGGTTAAACTTCCACTCAAACCAAAAACGCTGTGACTCAAAAGGAAAAAGCCTGATATCTGCATAAGATCTTATGTTTTGGGGTTTTTTTAAATCACGCTAAATGTCTAAAGTATAAATTTAAATATCTTTAAAATATAAATTATAACATTTCTCAGGAAATAATCCCTTTACATAAACCAAAATGTCTCTGAAAAGTTATGCTTAGATAATCCCTGAGATGCAGTTTTCCCACATTTGTCTATGTTCACAGTATGCTAAGGAAGAATATGTGGGTGGACACAAAACTTTGACCGTATGGCTAATGCCCTGGGAGTTTCTGACAGGTACAGAAACTTACCCGGTAGGAGACCCCCATTCACCATGGCCTTGGGACAGGAGAAAGTCTGTTCATTGATTATGTGTATTCTGTGCAGCAGCTGTTCTCTCAGACAAGGCAAAATCTTACCTTGTTCTTTTACGGCCTTTGCTTTACAAAAAAAGCCTGTAGAATTCAGTGCTGTCCTGACTGACCCCTTGCTGTCCCAGCAGGTTAGACTCTGGCCCTCACCGCTCACGCTGCATTGGGAGCCAGCGTAGCTGCAGCTTAGGGTCAGGCTCGCCCCTTCTCCACCACGGGGCTCAGAACGAGAGAGAACATCTCTTCCACCCTGCTCGTTGGGAGATGTGAAACAAGCCGAGAACTGGGCTTGCCTCATGTCCCTCTGCCTGTCTGTGCTAGAGTCTGCACCCAAACCCTGGCTTCCTCCCGTGAGGGCCGCATTGCGTCCTGTACACGCGCCTTCTACTCATTGCCAGACGGCTTTCGGATTAGCATCAGAGCTCTGTGTCACCAAGTGCCGAACAGCTGAGGAGCAGCAGTGCAACTCCTCTCCCAAGCCCCAGCATGAGGCAGTGGTGTCAGCTGTGGGCCTCTCAACTCAGAAGACCCCAGGTTTAGACAGGCACAGCTGGGGGGAAACTCATTCCTTCCCAGGCGAAGGCGTGCTCACCGTCATCGGTAGGAGCTGGAGAGGTTAGGTTCCCCACGCACCCTCTGTTCCACACTAGCTTGTTTCTGTCCGTGTCTGTTTCAGCATAACACGGAACCTTCCCAAGATCATGTTTGGATTTAAAAACCCATCACTTTGTCATGCTTCACTTCATACTCACCATTTGTCACTTAACGTCCTTCATCATGCCAGGCATCCCATAATAACAAATGGCCTGATAATTTTGCTTGTGCAGATTGGGGTCAGAGATTTTTTTCAACCTAAAAGGTCACTGACACCCCAGCTACTTTTCTGCCAAAAGGCTTCTCTGGGCATGCTGCAGTTCTGTTTTCCTAGTAGTGCCGGAACAGGGTCAACCTTTCAGTGTCCTGAGAAATGGAACCACCAACTGACCAACTGCACACTGGCTGCTCAGGAGGCCTGAGCTCTGGGGACCACATTTCAATACTGTGAGTTCCTTCAGGTACTTTGTTCACCACCACCACCACCACCACCCTTGGCTTTTGGACAAAAGAGGGGGAAAAAGGCTGTGAGCCTAAATCACCAGTTTGTTCATCTTTTCATTTGAAGATGCTTTGATTTGATCAGGTGCCGCTAGGTTTTATTTCCAGAAAATATAGTTCTGCTTTTTTTCTGCATGAAGGATACATCGTGGTGCCACATGCTTTAAACAGTTTGAGCAAGAGAAATAAGAGGAAAATGTAAACACCGTGTCCGAGTTGCCTGATGTAGACTTTCCTCTATTAGATTGAAGTACGTAACCTAATATGGTATATTATTTTGTAGTCTCTCAAACTTTGTAAATACCATTATTTTTATATGAAAATTTTATAGAAGAGCTATTTCTGTATACTTAATTATTCCTGGATTTTCTGAAATTGCTTCCAATAGTTGATGGACAAATCCTAAGCAGTGTTCCTCCAAGGGTAGTGCAAGGACCACCTGCTGTGGAAGTGACGGGAGTTTTACACTTTTGCGTCCCTAGGAACCGAGCCGGACACTCAGCAGCTCTGAGGGTGGGGCTTGGGAAGCTGTATTTTTAATAAACTGTTTTTTGTCCGTTAAAGTGTGAGCATCTTTTTCCACCCCGTAAGATTAAAAGAAGGAAAGACAAAGCCTCTGAAATGAGTGTAAGTTGTGCCTGAGAAAGATAATGTATCAGACTTTTATGATTTGAATGAAATGTCCCATAGAAAAAAAATAGTTTAAAATAATAGACTCATTATTAGCGGCTGATGGGGGGGGGTAATCGATACTGTGGTGTCTGTCCAGATCCGCCCCTGCTTAGGCCTGGGGCCCTCTTTCCCCAGCGGAGCACTGCCTTCCCCAGCGCTCTGCCCCTCCCCAAGGGCCACCCACCTGCAGCCATGTGGGGATACCCGGCCGCCTTGCCCCAGTGCGGGGTGTCTGAAGGGCCATCCCAGCTTCAGAGGTCGCGTGGAACAGGCAGAGGGCTCTGGCAGCTGCCCCCAGGCTGCATGGGCGCTGTCCCCAGGAGCACGGCAGTGTGCGCCACCTGCACCGGCGCCATGGGAAAGATATGTCAGATTTCTAAGGTTGCTTTAAAGGTCACTTCAGAAGATAATAACACAAAGAATAATAGCTTTACGATCTCAGAGAAACTGACCTGCATATGATTTTTAGAGAAGATGCTTTCTTATCTTCCTTTTACCAAACCAGCATCAGGCCAGCCCCAGCAGTCGATACAGACAGCCATGTCCCCCTGGTGGGACGTCACCTGGCCTCAGCACCTCCTACTCATGCAATGTCTACCTGCCTCAGGGAGAGGCAGGAACCATAGATATGCCGTCTGCCATGTTCAACAAGCTGACCGCGTGACAGCCACAAGGCCCTAAGGTCACCGAGCAGTTCAGGGCCGAGAGAATAGACACTAGGCGGTGGTTAAGCAAGTCCTCACTTGCATGTTGACATCCAGGAAGGAGGGCATCTTCCCACAAGGATTTTACTTGAGTTCGGTGAACCAACTGAGGATGGTGGTATGAAGTGGTGAGCCAGTGCCCGCCTGCCTGACCGGGGGTTTCCTGTCCTGCTGAGCCCGGGCTGCTACTGTCTTCTCTGTTCCTTCTGTCCTATAGCAGCCACTTACTAGTGCCGTTTGGTTACGGTGTCCAAGGACTCATGGGAGTAACTGCTGGGTCACTTGGCCATGAGAAGGTGCTTTTGTTCTTGTGGCCACTTGGGAGATGCTGTGAAGGACTGTGGTGAGGGTCACTGGTAGCCATCACCACAGCCACCGGGCACCGCTTACCAGGGAGAGTGTCTGCAAGCCCGAGGAGCTACTTCAATGCCCAGCCGCTTGAGCTGGGTTCGGCTGGAGTGATGCAGCAGCAGACGGAAGACAGCCTCAACCCGAGAGTCCTCTGGGAAAGAGAACCCAGCTGGCAGTCACCCTGCTTTCTCCTGCTCCCAGAGCTAATTTCCCCATCCTGCTGATGGGAGCCACTTCCGTCGTTCTGTTCTTCCATGTCTGTGCCTCCTGATGTCTGTGTCTCCCTGCTGCTTGCGCCTGAAGACAACTCCAGCCTCCCCAGTCTGCTTGCCAGCAATGAAGGCTGCATCTGTGCTTACCATGGGTGACTGCCAGATGTGCCTGGGGGCTCCCTCATCACTTTGCCAGCTCGGCCTTCTTTCTGAGTGGCCTTTCCAGCCTCTTGCTGAAACTTGCTTTCAGGAAATCATCTTGAGTATAGAATGTACTGTGGTAAAAGAAGTCCTATAGTCAGGGTGGGTGAAACCAATCTCGTTTAATGCAAAGTAGCGTTTGTCATAACCACTTTCATGCATCATGCAAGTCACTTCATGACAGGCTTGCCACTGGGGCGCAGTGACTGTCACCCAACCACTCCTTGCCTTTTTATCTCCCACCTTGCCCAAAGAGCATGAAGTACTTTGACACATTATACCAAGTAAGGTCAGGAGATTTGTTTTTTTCCGCACTGAGCACTTGGCCATCGGTCTCCAAAGCTGGAACTCAATGAGAAATCGTGAGAAGGTGTGCACTAAAGTCTAAAACGACAGTCCTAAAAAGGTACCATCTCCACAGAAATAATTTCAGGTTCTGCTAACACGAAGACTTGTTTTTAAGCTTCCAGCAAACAAAGGTTTGTACTGAATCGTCAATCTGAATATAACAAAAAGTACTTTTATAGGGTGTGTTTTTCAAACATCTAGGTATTGTCTGCTTTTTGTGACAGGTCACTGGAGTACAGACAAGCCTTTTTGCGAATAGGACAGTGGTGGGCTCTTCTATATGAAGGGTCAGGCCCACCCTACATTCATCTTTAAACCAATGCTTTCCTTAAGCTGTATCACAATTCTGTTTATAAATCACTATTAACAGTTGGAGATGAGAACAAGAATGACAGATTTTTATTTCGAAAAATGCATTTGGAAATGATTTCTAAGAACAAAAACCAAAGCCCTCTTTAAAATCAGATTAAAGGCATGTGAAAGATGCACATCCTCGAACTGCATTTCATACAGGGCGTTTAGTGCCCACACTTCCTGCCCTCAGACAAGCCAGGGCACAGCGACTCGTGGGTGCCTGCTGTTTTCACTGTGGCCTTTGTCTCAGACCCAGGCTGCAGGGCAGAGAAGGCAGGCAGCTTACAAACTCCCAGGGCTTTGGCTTCAGTCCTCACCTGGGCTCCTGGATGTAGACGCTTAGAGGGAGGGGTCTGTGTTCAGAGACAGACAGAGCTTATTAATGGACAGCACAGGCTCCAGGGCTTCCAGAAACAGTTTCTCAAGCAACATTTTTAACTGCTTGGTTAAGGATCACCACCGCAAAGGCAGCTGTTACCGCCCTGTTGGGCCTACGCGGGGACTTGCCTATGTATTGATTGGCAGGTTAAAGACAGGCCCGGCCAGAGGAAAACGCTTGCTGAGAAGAGAGGGTTCTTCCTACTTCCTCCCCACCCATAAGACTCAGATCCTGGAGGCTAAGCTCCAGCAAGCTGCAGGGTGGGGTTGGCCGGGGAGGCAGGTGCTGCCGGGGCAGGCAGGTGTCATGACACAAGAGAGAACCAGAAGCAGATGGGAAAAAGTAGGGGGAGAAATACTACGGGCAGAATAAACATGGACATGAAAGTTAGCACCCACATATTACGAGCTGTGTGGGCCATGCAGTAGCCCGTCGGCAAGATGCTGCAGCCTTGTCGCTCCTTCCTGGTGTGAGGGAGGGGTTAGTAGATGCTGTTAAGATGGATAAACAGCACAGTCTTCTTGTTGTTTTATTTAGGTTTTTGGTTTGCAAGACTCAACAAAAACCAATGGCTGCTCTAAGAGTCCCTGAATGAATTAAAGTACTGCTGGGTATAAATCAATGGATTGACAAGACAGGTCTACCCATTCGATGGCCTTATATGAGCTGCCATTTCAGAAATTATAGTTGACTTCTCTTTTCATATTTTATATATATATATATACTCCAAATCCCATAAAATGATCCTTATGCATAATCTCCTACAAAAATTCCAATTTTTCTATATGATTTTGTCATTTATTATTAAGCGGTATTAGAACACACTCTGCAGTTGACAGTTTGTTAACTTCACAAATTTTTACATGAAGAGAGCTAATACCCCCATACCCCCAGGAGGGGAAAGTAGGGAGTGCTGTTTGCACACTTGTCCTGTCTTGCTCCCTCCTACCAGATGCTTGTGGGAGTGGTTTGAGCTTTCGGAAGGGCTCTGGACCGCTGAGGCTGGAACTCTTGCTTTTAGAGGAGGAAGGAAAGGGCATTGCTGCTTGCAGGCTTCAGGCTTAACAAACCAGTGCCCACCCCACTCAGGAATTCTTCTCAAAGCTTAACTTTCAGTGCAAGGGTAGCAAGTTAAAAATCTTCATTTCTTGGAGATTAGAAACTCTCCAAAAATAACTTATAATCAGGGTCTTGTTTGTTATAGATGGACTTTCATCTTCTTAAATTCAGGGCCTGGTATAGTGTCTGATATAAAAGTTCTCAGTGTTGAAGGAAAGAATGAATGGAGGAGTGAATGACACACTTTCAAAATATATTGACCTTTTGGTTCGTTCCAAATAGTGCTCTCACCTTTAGCGCAGATGACCTGGGAGAGTTTGAAAAATTGGCCTCTTCTCTGTCCTGGTTCCTGCTGGATTGAGTCAAGACGGAGAGAAGAGGACACAGTTGCAAAGGTGGGCACTGCCTGACTTTGGAAGTCAGTGGTTGGTAGTAGCAATAAAACAAGATGATCCAAGGGGGAAATGGGCTCTAGGGAAGAGGGAGGGGCTCTGGGACCTTACTCAGCCTGCCTGTGAGTTCTGGAGACTTCAGACTGTGCTTTTCCAACCAGCCCAGGTCCCTGCCTATGGCATCTTCCCTCCTCCCAGAAAGGTTAATAGTTTTCTATAAGCCAGAAAAGACCATGGAAATATGAGGGCTGCATATTTTCAATAAGTCCCATGTTGGGTTTCAAATACCCAAACAGCTGCTTCATGCCCGCTCCCCCCCGGCCTGTTCCGGCTGGCTCCACCTGCCCACTGCTGCTCCGCAAGCCTGTCCTAACCAGCAGCCCTGCGGTTTTCGACATGCGAGTGTGGGCAGCTGTTAACAAGAGAACACTTGCCCAGAGAAGCCAGCAAGCCTGGGAAAGAACGAGCTTTTAACCTCTTTGGTTGCAGAAGTCTAGAATATATAGTCAAAAACAGATGACTTAAGAACTAGATCAAGAAGGCCCTAGTGGTGCCAGCTGTTTCCATGTGAACTGATCTGTACTGTTAATATCTCCCCCGAAGCTTGAGCAGTGGGGACAGTGACGATCCCAAGGTCCCACCAAGAGCAAATCACTTGCAAAGAGATCTCAACTCTGGAATTCCAGCCAGAGTGCTCTCCCCACCAATCATCACGTCCAGAAAAAGCCCTTAAATGCCAGAGGGCCCAACACGAGGCTTCAGGCCATGGCTCCAGGCACGAATCCTGAGGGGCTGTCAGACACCAACCCTGCCCCTTAAGTTCAGAGAAGTCACGTTTGAGACTCCTGGCTTAAAAGGTGAACAGAGCCCAGGGACAGTCACTCAGTCACTCGGAATCCCAATTAAAAAGGCCACCTGTGCTGGGTACACAGGCTGTTTGCTGCCTGTTCTCTGTACCCATAGATGTGTCACAGGCCAGGGATGAGAGGATGAGGTCCCAAAAAGGCTGTAGACTTCCGTCTCTAGACCACAGGCGGGAGCTGGCTGGGTAAGGTTCTGCACCCCCTCGCTCTTCCCAAGAGTCCGGTTTTCCCCCTTGGATCAGCTTATTTTTATTTTTTGCTACCTCTTTGGGGATGAACCTCTTTTGGCCATTGGTTTGTAAGATGACTTAGCAACTCATCTTTGGGCAAGATGTTTCTCCACTACCCCCAGGGGACTGTCACAAACCCTGAGCAAGTCTCCAAAGTGGGCTGGGCCCAGCTGCCGGGTGGTGAGCGCGCAGGGGTGCGCCTGGGCGAATGGGGCTCCTGTGGCCAGAGCACGAAGCCCAGAAGGGGAGAGAAAGAATTTGCTCCCAAACAACTAATCTTCTTTAACAACAATAGTAAATAGCTAAGACATATGTAACTCTAATTGCCAGACGCTATTCTAAGCGCCTAACCCTATCTTACAAACAAAAATCCTGAGAAACAGAGGTTAAGTTATTGCCCAAGTTGCCGCAGCCCCAGCAAGGGGCAGAGAGGGGATTTACACCCGGACAGGGCAGCCCAGCGGCCGCGCTCGGCCACGCACCAGAGCAGCTCCGGGCCCCTCTGCTGCGGCCTGCGGCTCTGGAAAGTGTGCGGGTTAGGTTTCACACAGACAAACACAAGACAAATGGGTTGCCCGTCATTTGGCACAGAGTAGGTGGTGGGGTGCGAGGGGGGCGGTGCTCCGGGCTTTGAAGGGACTGAGTCCAGCTCTAAGATCTGTGCAGTGTGGACAGCTGTAGAAGGTGGATTTGTGGCTCCCCAGCAGACGGTGTCTGGAGGCGGTGCAGCTATGCCAGCGGGTCGCCGTGTGCGCCTCCTCACCCACCTCCTGCCCCCTGGGTCCCTCTCGGGCAGGCCGTCTCCACAACACGCAGCTGCGGCCCAGGGCGAGCGCTTTTCCTTCCTGAGCGTCCTAAGCAGGATTCCCCCTCTTCCCCCCACCTGGGCCACAGGCCCTGCCCTAAGCCACCCACTGTGGTGGCTGGGAAGGACATACGCAGATGAACGAGGCAAGGGCCACCCCACCCCTCCCTGGAAACAGGTCCCAGGGCAGTCCCACCTGGGCCAGCTGCTGCATTCGCCCGGCAGGAATGGCCAGGGCCGGCGGAAATCACGGACTCTCCCTTTTAACCACCGCAGTCGTGCTGGGAAGACCCTCTTAAAAGCGAGTGTTTATGGTCCCACAGCGACATTTTCTTGGACTGCTGTTGTGAAGTTAAGCCCTGAGGGAGTAGGGAACGAGAAGTGCCCCTAACAACAGCCACACTTCCCAGGAGTGAGTTGAAATGGTGGGATTCCGGGACGGCAGGTCCTGAGCGAAGGGGCCTGGGTTTGCAGTGCCAGCTCTGCTGACAGCCAGCGGCCCGGCTGTCACGTCGCTGGACCTCGGTTTTCAGCCTTGTAGAACGGCAGCGTCCACTCTACTCTCCTTGCCTCATGGGAAAGATAGGAATGTGAAAGTGCGTAGGCCCATGAATGAATATTCGATTCTGAGGAAAACCCCCAAGCAACTAGGGCAAAGTTAATATGACCAGAAATCAACACATGATAAATGCGTGTGCACTGAGTGCCTTGGATCACAGTATGTCACAGGAAGCACTGTTAGTGAGGGGAGGAGTCCAAAGCCACCAGCGTCCAGGTTCCTGCCCTCAAAGAGTTGCTGAGAAAAACACACATTTAGGCCGGGCGTGGTGGCCCACGCCTGTAATCCTAGCACTCTGGGAGACAGAGGCAGGAGGATCACTTGAGGCCAGGAGTTCGAGACCAGCCTGAGCAACATAGCAAGACCCCATTGCTTCAAAACACAGAAAAATTAGCCTGGTGTGGTGGTGCACACCCATAGTCCCAGCTTCTTGGCCGGCTGAGGCAGAAGGATAGCTTGAGTCCAGGAGTTTGAGGTTGCAGTGACTTGTGATGATGCCACTGTACTCTACCCTGTGCAATAGAGACCCTTTCTCAAAAAAGAAAAAAAAAAATACACATTTAGAGGCTTGATACCTTAGCATCACAAAACAGCACACATGACCAAGTCTAAACTGAACAAAGAAACACCGACCAGCAAAGGGTGACAGCCCAGCAAGCCTCCAAACAGGGCAGGGTGAGCTTTGAGCAGTACTGCCCCCTGGAGCAGGCAGGGGTGCACACAGGTGGAGAGAGGGGACTTCCTGGCAGGCGGGTGGGACAGCCAGAGCCCAGCAGTGTTGGGGGGACCAAGTGCACACTCAATGCTACCCCAAAAAAGAGGACCAGTCTTTCCTGAGTCCCAGCTAAAATCATTTCAGAAGTACTCACCTGTAAGTACGGCAGACACAAAAGATGGGATGTAGTGTGTAGACAGAAGGGTTAAAAGAGGGCAAGGCCGGCACAGGAAAGACGGGCCTGAGTGTGTCTGTACTCGGCCTCCAGAGAACGTTCAGAGCAGACTGTGGCCTTCTCCTCCATTGCCTGGAACACGCCTAATCAGAAGGATCTCATGGAAAACACATCCAAGAAAACCCATCAGACTTCAAAGAGAAAATGGACCAGGGGCTAGTGTTTGCCTCTATTTACTAAATACAGGATGAAACCAGTAGTTGGAGTTCTTCTGTTACAAAGATCTGGGGCCCCCTGAATCTGGCTGATGCCTGGGGTCTGTGTTAGGGGACTGCCCTCCTTAGCATGCCTCAGGAGCAAACTCCCTTGGAGGGGTTATGGGAACAGCACTCTAAATTATTAATAGCAGCGGCGTGCATCTCCAAGGGATCTATATTGCAGTCAAAGAATGATACCAGGTTCTCAAGGAGCACTTGTGCTACTTTTAAATCCTAACACCTGTGTTTCTTATACTTGCAGCACACCTGTAAACATCACAGTTCTTTTCCAACTAATACGGATTTCTAAATTCTTCTTGCCACATGGGCTAACCTTGTCCATAGGAGATATTTGTTAAGGCTCTAAAAGAATCTTCTACGATCCTATTTTTAAAAGTAAGAGTAGGCCAGGCACCGTGGCTCACGCCTGTAATCCTAGCACTCTGGGAGGCTGAGGTGGGAGTACTGCTTGAGGTCAAGAGTTCAAGACCAGCCTGAGCAAGAGCGAGACCCCGTCTCTACATAAATAGAAAAATTAGCCAAGTGCGGTGGTGGGCACCTGTAGTCCCAGCTACTCAGGAGATTGAGAGAGGAGGATCACTTGAGCCCAGGAGTTTGAGGTTGCTGTGAGCTATGATGACGCCACAGCTCTCTACCTGGGGTGACAGACCGAGACTCTGTCTCAAAAAAAAAATTTAAAATAAATAAAAAGACCTTGTCTCAAGGAAAAAAGTTATAGTGAGCTATGATCTCATCACTGCACTCTAGCAGCCTGGGTGACAGTGAGATCTCATCTCTAAAAAAAAGTAAAAAACAGTAAAAGAAAGAGTAAAGTGCCCTAGAGGCTGTGTGTGTAGGCGCGGTCACATGCCTTCTCTCTGGGCGGCGCTGGACTTAAGGGCATGTGACAAGAGTTCCAAAGCCTCTTCCAAGAGGCCCCGCAGACCTGCTGGCCGAGAACACAGCGTGTGGATGAGCACGCCAAGCTGACTCTGGCCTCAGCACTTACCAGGACTTAGTTTTTGCAAAGGTCATCACCCTATATTAAGAACCAAGAAAAGGACAGCCACCACCCGGAGGACTTGGGAGACGTAGCTTTAGCCAGGCTGTAGTTGCTAGCCTGTGAGTTCTGCAGGGATCTTGTTTTGATCCCCCGTGTATCCCAAGCTCCTAGCAGTGTGGAGCACATAGTCAGTGCTCAATAAGCATTTTTCAAATGATTTTTTTGTAGTATATATATAAAAACAAAACATATGTTTTTATATATTAAAATGTTTTTATATATAAAAAAACCATATATATGTATGTATGTTTTCTTATTAGAGACAGGGTCTTGCTATGTTGTCCAGGCTGGACTCAAACTCACGGGCTTATGCGATCCTCCTGAATAACTGCGATTACAGGCGTGAGCCACTGTGCCTGGCTCCAAATGAATTTTTTAAATGTCTCATTACATGACATGACAGCAACTTTGCCCATATTTTCTAGGTGAGGTCCCTTCATCTCCAAGCCAGTGGCCTCCAGAAGCTTGTGGCATTCAGTTGGGAGGAAGGGGTCACTGACAGAAACCCTGTTAATTGTCCGGCTTGCATCATGCCATCCTCAGGAAGCTGCACCCATGTCTGTAGGTCCCTGTCCTCCCACAGGGCCACAGACCAAAGCAAAGGACATGAAAATGCTCCACCCATTCCCCGGCTCTGCCCGCTGTGTCTAGCTGAGGACCCGAGAGCCATCGGCTCAGGAACACAGGGCACCTCACCTCAACCTTGGTGAATGTTATTTGACAGCTGACCAGTATCTATCCCAGGCCTTTCTTCTCTCTAATCCCCCTCCCTTCTTCACCCTGGCTGTGAATTCCGGGCATTGCACCCACCACGACGGTGCACTGACGAGCCTGTGCTCAGATGTGGTCCTCAGAGCAGCAGTGGCAGCACTTGGGAGTGGTCAGCAAGCGGCGTCAGGCCCACCCTGGACACTGCCCAGTCAGAACCTACATTTTAGAAAGGATTCCCCGGTGGGGCATAAGTTTGAGAAGCAGTGGGTAGGAACATATAACCTTCACGGAGAAGATGACCATGTTAGTTTTCTATTTGTTGCCATAACAAATTACCAGATTTAGCGGCTTAAAGCAATATTCATTATTTCCTATTTCTGAGGGTCAGTGGTCTGGGCACAATGTGGCCCGCGGGGTCTCTGCTCAGAGTGGGGCTGGGTTCTTACCCGGAGGCTCCGGGGCAGATCTGGCTCCTGAACTCACTGGCAGAGCACGCGTCCTTCTCCTGCTGCCCACGTGGCCCCTTCAGAACAGCATCGAGGTGTCCCAGCCTCCTCATGCTCCCACCTGGCCCTGGGACAGCCAGGGTACTCTCCCTATTTTAAGGTCAACTCACAGGTTACTTAAATTTCATCTACAAAGTCCTTCTGCCAAGTGACAGAACATAACCACAGGCATGACACCAGGAAGCAAAGGTCACAGGGGCTAAAATACTGCCATGATGGCTTCCGGGCAACAGGCCCGAGCTGGGGTGGATTGCCTCAGAAGGTGCCCCGACGCGCTGACGGAAGTCTCGGTGGGCTCCCCCAGCCACAGCCCACGTGGGCTTCCTCCCTGGCCTGTTTCACTCCCTTGAGCCATGCCCCCCTCCATCCTGCCACATGGTCTCTTAGGACATCCCAATTCCCTACCCCAGGGGAGCCTATCTGAGGATGCACATAATTCTGCAGGAAACTCCGTCCCTTTCCACACCGCACCCAGTTGTTCTCGGCCACCCAGAGGGGAGGGTCAAATGAAACAAGGCCAATGCCAAGAAATGTGGTGGCCATTTCATCTCACCCTCAGGCCATCTCAGCGCCTGCCTCAGAGACCTACAGGGCAGGCTGGAGGCACCTGGGGCCCCATGTTCTCAGGGCTCTCTTGCCCCGGCGGCCAGCCGGCAGGACTGCACTCTTCCAACTCCAGAGACCCGTACGTGAGTGGATGGAGGGGTCACGCCTTCAGACAAATCCGGAACTAATGATGGCCGGTCACTAGCTGGTTGGTCGGCAGGAAAATGCAGTTTTGTTCTCACGAAGTCCCTTCTGTCACCCCAAGAACCCAGACAGAAACTGAAAAGGCTGACTTAGGAGACAGACATTCCCTTATCAATTCATGTTTTGTTTCTGTTTTTCATGCTTAAAATACCGGCCCTTACCAGTCTAGATTCCCAAGTGAATTTTGGTTTGTTTCTAGAATGCAAGTCCTTCCTCAATGGACAAATCTTGCCACTTTGGATAATGGTCAAAGGCCATGCTATAGGTTTCTCAAAGCAGATCCAAAAATCACTTGTAAAATGTTCCGAAGGTTGGAAGTTGGTAGCATAGTTAGTATCAAGTAATTGGGACATGAGAAAATTGTTCAAAAATCAGACACATTGCTTTCTAGTCATGCCAGATTGATTTTTGCAACCAAGAGCATGAAGGAAGTCTTCTTGTGAACACTATCCTCCCTCCAGAAGCATGGCGCACTGGGGGCTAAGCCCCCTCCATGAGGCGCATACGAAATTTGCTGCTCAAGGTCAGGGGCTTGACTTTCAAAGACAACATAACCTCTTCAGTGTGGGTACTAACGGATCAGGAAAATCAATATGGCAAACACGGCTATCGTTAAACTCCAACTTGACTTTATTGAGGCAAGGAAATCCAGCTGAAATTAACACTTCCACGTGGACTGTTTAACACACGTATTCGCGCCCCTCCTTCCATATGAACCTGTCACACAGGGCTGTAGGCAGACACGGAAAAGACTTTCAACCTCTGCCTCTTTTTCACTACTCCCCTATGGGTGATAACTGTTCCAACCCAGCAGCAGAGCTGTAGTTAGTTTCCAGTTACCAGGAAAACCTGTATCCTGAAAAGGAGTGTGAGCACTTGGAAACGAACATTAAACATCTACTGCATGTGGACACTGTACATATATTTTCTCATTTAATCCTTGCAACCTGAAGGGTGGCATTACCTTCATTTTACAGATAACTGCAGTTCAGAGTTAAGCAATCTGCCTAAGGCTTCTAAGCAATCAAATGTTAATGGAGATTTAAAGCCAGTTCTCCCTCCTCCAGTTCTGTCTCTCCAAAATGAAAGGTCATGGATTCAACTTGAATACGATCCCTTCCAACAGACTATAAAATCTGAGAAGTCCTCTTTGCAAGTTGCAGCTTCAGCAACAGGCAATCCTATTACATTTGGACTTTGCAAGGAGGACAAACTGTCCTTTCTTAGCTCACCACTACATGCATGGGGGAAATTGCCACTAAGAAAGTACAGCAGAGCTTAAGTTACGGCTGTGCTAGATAGTGAGTGTCTCCTCAGAAAAGTCTACAAGATACACTGGAACACAGGATGGGGCTGAACGTCTGTGTTCAAAGTGGGACACATTCAACTATACTGCAACTTGTCACCTACAGCACTGAAGAGGTCAAAATGAAATACTCAGACTTCATGTATTAAAAAGTCCCAAGTATGCAAGAGCTTGGAAATCTAAAGAAACTCACAATTTTCCTTGAGTTAGGAGTATAATACGCTGATTTAAATATCAGTTGAAGTCAACTGACAGTTCAGTCTTCTCCATCTACTAAATCAAACTAGTGCTAGGCTCCATTGCCAAGGATACAAAGCTGGTTCTCTGTAGCCCTTTGTTCCTGGAACTGCGGTCTGCAAGTGAGCAGCACAGGCCTTACCTTGGAGGTTGCTGGACATACAGACTCTGTCTAGGAATGGGAACCTGCATGTTAACGAACACCCAGGTGATAGGCATGCAAATCACATCCTGTGGTTCTAGGGAGACCTGAAGTGCAGCAGAAATGCAGACTGCAACGGTGTGCAGCTCCCTGCCTGGCTCCTGGCCACCCTTCCTCCTCCATAAAATGCTGTCTATTGGGACTTTTCACAAAAGTAGTTTTAGAGAAGGGAGGGACTTTTGGAATGATCCAGCGCTGCTGCCCCTCCATGGTCCTTGCACGCAGCCACCACCACCATCATCACGCCCTGTGTCTCAGAGCCTCTTCCCTCCTAGTTTAAGATCTTTGAGAAACCCTATCTTTTTACCTCTGTATTGTCAAAGTCCAGCAGATCATTTCCTGATACATAGCAGGACTGTAATAAATTGTTGCTAAACTGCCCTAATTTCGACAAAATAAAACAGAGCCAGGAGGAGTTGGGGAGGTCAGCTAAGATCACATGGCAGTCAGGGGCTGAGTCAAGTCCAAGGTTTTGACCTGGGAGGCATGAATAAGATTCCGTGGTGTACGTTCCCGTTTTTATTTCTGTCCCAAACCCACTCCCCCATTTTAGACGTCATCTCAATTCTTCTTTCACATTCTGAGAACTAGTCTGCTTTTATCTAAGCTCCTTGAAACAGAAATTTCATCCATATTACACCTCAAAAAACACAAGAATATAAATTTAACCAAATAGCATGAACTTGGCATGAGCCAAAGTTGACAGCTGTTGAGGACCTGTTCACACTGGGCCAGTTAAAGTGAATGTCCTAGCTAGTCCGTGCCATTGGTCTTGCATCAGCATTCTTTTATCCTTGTTTTACACTCTGAAGAAATAGCATAAAGAAGAAAATCAAAGCTCAGAAAAGGTTTGCTTTATTAACAACTCTGAGAATCATTTTCTTCAATTACAAAGACTTCTGAAATGAAAATCTGTTATCACTATGATCGTAGTGACAGAGCCACAGAGCAACAAACAAGCGAGCACTCCCACGTGGGCTGCGTGCCCACTGCTAAGGCACAGAGGCTGTGCCCAGCCACTGAGGCCCAGCTGCGCAGGTGAGGCCACCCAGAGCCCTCACGTTTTTCCAAACAGCCATTCCTGAGCCGGTCGTGCTGGGTCCCACCGTCCTGGCTTGCACCAACACAAAAACTTCAAGAATACCTGCTTTGCATCTTTTTCTTTTTAAAGAAGAGTAACAAAACAAAAAATAGGCTTAAAAAACCCCAGATCATAATGGGAAGTACACCTTCCCCAATAGAGGAGAAAGTAGCTCGAATTATGACTAAAAACCATACCCATAACACACCTAAGACTGACGGAGGAAACACCCCATGACACTGACCAAAGGATGCTCAAACAAACTGTTGTTTGGTGTGAAGCTTTGAATAAGTTCCAAGTTTTTATATTTTATAATTTATATCTTTTATTAGAGTCCAGAGTCTGCTAAATAAAAGCAGTAACAAGATATTTCACAAACTATCATACAATTTAAGTCTTACGAATTTAATTTCATAAAAAATTAGGTGCATATTCGTACTGGCTAACCTAAAAATGCTATATTTCATCTATGGTCTAAAATACTTCATAACAGACTTAGTTCCCACACTAAAAACAATCTCATCAGTTTTTTAATACATGTTTTACAACAAAAAGTTTGTGCTCTTAATCAAAAAGACCCACAGACTAATTCAGCGTGTAAAAAATAAATTTTACAAAAAATCCCAGATACTACTTTCAAATCCACTTTTATTTTGTCTTTTTTCCTCCTCACATACAGAACTCCCCCCCCAACCACATTTCTTGCAGCTATAAAGTCACTTGATTCAGTTGGCCAGGTACCATTTTTATCGCTAAAACTTTGTTGGCATCAAAATATGAGTTAACCAGTGTTAAATCCATAAAATATTTACATAGCACAGCACAGTAAGCTTTAGACACTTGGCAATTAAACCACACAAAAAGAGGACGAGACCCCCATTCTACATGCTCGGAATCAGGTGTTCACCGGTCCCTATCTGGTGACTGTACACTGGTTCAGGGCAGCAGAGGCAACAGGCAGTTACTTCAGAGGACACTGAGCACTACGATCTGGAAGCACGTTATGATGCTACACCAGTGTCATGTACCACACCACCTTT
Source organism: Cheirogaleus major (assembly GCA_963574435.1). NCBI lineage: Eukaryota > Metazoa > Chordata > Mammalia > Primates > Cheirogaleidae > Cheirogaleus > Cheirogaleus major. Next base: position 42,398 of record CAUYPO010044111.1, read on the forward strand.
CTCCAAGATGGTCTCATAATTCTAGAATGGCAGGTCCAGCTGATACAAAACGAAGACAGACAATACAACATTTATTCTGTGGAGATATCCTGCGAATACTACGCATGTGCGGTGATTTTGAACATGACTCGTCCCAAAAACTTGTCACGATCATCCTGGCTTTTCAGGTTGGGTGATCCATCGATCTTGCACTCAACTGTCACTTCTTTCCCAGTGCTGTTATACGCAAAGAGGACCTGAACAGCAACTAATGGCTGTCGATACCCCACCTGTTAAAAAGGAAAGCACATTAATCCAAATTCTGTGGTAACTTCATCTATATTTTTCTCTGTCAGGAGTTAGTTTATTCTGTGAAATTAAAAAGAACACCACTAGATCTATTATCTTCTGTTCTCTGCCTTATTTACTTTGTTTTTTCTTTGAAGCTACAATTTTATACTTTAATTTTTATCGATGAAAGTGTTTATGGCTATGATTTTCCTCCACAGGTTGTAGTTATATTGTCCTTCATTATCATTATTTTTTAGATATTTTACAATCTTGGTGTGAATTTTCCTTTTCATCCAAGAGTTATTTAAGAGGCTTCCACTCCCTCACTCCCCATGTGGAAAGATCTTTTTATTTTAATAACTTCTAGTTTTACTGCACTGTGATCAGAAAAGTATTGATTATACTCATAACTGTTTTAGCTTTATTATGGTTTCTAAATTCTTCACTAAAAGGAACCAGGGCCGATTCCAAGGCTGGGGCAGGAAACATGCCAGATGAAACTAGGATATCTTGTGATGCCAGAATATAAAAGAATGATCCAGAATCATGGGAACATGACAAAGAGACACAGAAGCCAGCCTAAAGGTCTCCTACCAGCCAAATCTGGGCTTTTAATTTTATCATTAAAATAAATAATGATTAAAAAAGATTATAACAAATTCTGTAATTATAGAATTAAATAAGAATCCATGAGTCTGTAACGGATAGAAATAAATAAATGGAGAAGGAAAGCCTCCTTGGAGTAGAATGCCAACTAATAAATGGAAAAAAATGAAATTAGAAAAACCATCATTCAGGAACAATCCTACTAGTAACTGATTTAGGCAAGAATCAACATATGCTAAAGCTTTGGTAAAAACAAGGCAATTTATAGACTCTCAAAGGGTTGCCCCTCCCCCATGCATGGTACTTGACAATAACAAAGGAAACTGGCTGACACCACCCTAACCCTGGGTCAAGTTAACACCACCATCGATGGTCCCATCGGCACCACATCCTCCTGAGATGCCCTGAGAATGACATTTCTTCTGAGGCACTCCTGCCAACAACATGTCACCTAAATTTGATCATGAAAAAACACCAAACCCACTTGAGGAACATAAAATAAATCAAAAAAGGCCTATACTCATTTTTGAAGAGTACAAGGGCATGAAACAGAGACTGAGGAACAACTCCAGATTATAGGCTGCTAGAGATGTTAACAGTGTGCTATCTTGGACCAGGAAAACACTTGTTTCTTTTTTAATAAAGGGTATTACTGGAACAACTGATGAAATTTCAACAAGGTTTACAGGTTGGATAACAGCGCTGTATCAGTGTTAACTCCCTTTGCTAACTGCACTATGGTTATTGTCTCAGTCTGTTTTCTGTTGCTTATAACAAAATACCTGAAACTGGGTAATTTATAAAGAAAAGGAATTTATTCCTTACAGTTACGGAGGCTGAGAAGTCCAAGATGGAGGGGTCGCATCTGGTGAGGGCCTTCTTGCCGGTGGGGGAGTCCCGAGGGCATCACATGGCGAGGGCCTGAGTATGCTGACGCTAGCTCAGGTCTCTCTCCTCTTCTATAAAGCCTCCAGTTCCCCTCCCACGATAACGCATCGATCCATGAATGGATTAATCCACTCATGAGCACAGAACCCTCATGGCCCAATCACCTCTTAAAAGTCCCACCTTCCAATAATGACATGTTGGGGATTAAGTTTCAACATGAGCTTGGGAGGGGACAAATATTCCAACCACTGCACTTAATAATAGTCTTTTTTTAGGAAATACACACTCAGGTACTTAGTGTAAAGGGGCAATATATTTGTAACGTAGTCCCAAATGGTTCAGGGGGAAAAATGTATATATTTAAAATATAGAGAATGATATGACAAATTAGGGAAAATGTCAACATTTGGGAAATTTGGATAAAGGGTCTACAGAAATTCCTTGTGCTATTTTGGCCACTTTAAGCCTGAAATCATTTCAAAATAGAAAGTTTAAAAAGTATGTACATAGTATGATCCAAATTTTATAAAATGATACTTATATAATACATTTCAAGAAAAAATAAGGAAGAAATTACATAATATTGTGTCTCTGGGTAATGAGCTTTTTAATTTATTTAGTACTTTTCTACTTCCTCCAAATAAGTATATACTACTACTTTCATAATGAAAAAGAAGATGATATTTTAAAGATAATCATCTCTTAATTTACCTGCTTGGGTTTTGTGCTCTGAATCTCAGATGTGGAATTTACCATCACCATTTGTTTTTAAAAACCTGAACAGACAATGCACAAATCATACTGGGCATATGTCTACCTACACAGGACAGGTGATATTTCAATACAAATATTCTAATTTCCCAAAAGGTAAGTACCACATAAGAACTTCTAAATACTTACGTGCAGTTTTTTCCCATAATATGGAAAATATTTTAAGTCTATAATTCCATTAGGAGGATAAGTTGCTATAGCTGCTATGTTTTCATCCTAAAGTTGAAAGCAAAAGAAACTCTTTTTAAATCACAAAAAATAGTTTTTAAATATGTGTTTTATAATTAAAGCAGTGTCGATCATAAACAGTTTGGGGAAACTATAATGCTGCTCCAACTATATGAACTACAAGTGTAATTTTTAGAAGATACTTGCTCTTTTTTTTTTTTTTTAAGACAGAGTCTCAATCTGTCACCCGAGGGGTAGAGTGCAGTGGCGTCATCCTAGCTCACTGTAACCTCAATCTTCTGGGCTGAAGCGATCCTGCTGCCTCAGCCTCCTGAGTAGCTGGGACTATAGGTACATACCACGGTGCCTGGCTAATTTTTCTATTTTTAGTAGACACAGGGTCTTGGTCTTGCTCAGGCTGGTCTTGAACTCCTGAGCTCAAGTGATCCTTCCGCCTCAGCCTCCCAGAGTGCTAGGATTACAGGTGTGAGCCACTGCATACAGCCCTTGCAAATCTTAATTGTAAATATTACATCATTAAACGCTATGACACAAACTACCCTGATTGTTCTTACATTTCCTGATACACCCTATACTCTTTTTTTTTTTTTTATGAGAGTCCTTTTTAATTTATAGCAGTCCCATTCATGTACTGCCTGTAAAATCTTATCTGCCTCCCAACTACCAAACCCCAGCTGTCTGGCCACTGACAGCAGGAATGTACCAGTAGGTTTGGGACTGATGTTTTCCTGAAATGAATACAAATGTTGTGCTTCCAGACAAGACTGGAAAGCAATGGCTGCCAGAAGGTGCTAATCTAGAAGGCAGCACTCAGGCCTGGGAGGCAGCAGGTGCTAAAGTTGTATGATTAATAACTGTAACCAGAGGGAAGATCATGATGCAACTGACAGAAACTACTAGGGAAAACTTAAAGTACTGCAAGCAAAACTCTTCTTAGCTGATTTAAGTATCATACTTCCCATGAATAAACTTATGAACATATGTATATCATTAATTATTATAAGTCTACCAGTATTCTATATATTTAAAAAACTGATAAGGCTGGCATGGTGGCTCACGCCTGTAATCCTAGCATTCTGGGAGGCCGAGGTGGGAGGACTGCTTGAGCTCAGGACTTCAAGACAAGCCCAAGCAAGAGTGAGACCCCATCTTACTAAAAAGAAATAAAAAAAAAAAAAACCCAGCTGGGCGTTGCTGCTTGTGCCTGTAGTCCCAGCTATCCTGGAGGCTGAGGCAGAAGGATCGCTTCAGCCCAGAAGACTGAGGTTACAGTGAGCTAGGGTAACGCCACTGCACTCTACCCAGGGTGGCAGAGTGAGACTCTGCCTCAACAAAAACCAATAAGGCAACTGAGCACCCCTCCTCAAAATCCTGTACCCCTTCATATTAAAACAAATAAAAACGATAAACATAAGTACACAAATCTAATCAATATCTATAATCCAGTTCATTCATGCTGTTAGTGATCTCTAGTATTCTCCTTAACAATTTATGAAGATTCTTATGTAACACACTCCAAACAGGCTGAATTCTAATGA
>CAUYPO010044113.1:0-16219 GCA_963574435.1 Cheirogaleus major
TCCACAGGCTTTGTGATACAGGGAAAGGGAGAACAGATATCACTAGGTAAAATATGTCATCACTCAGATTTGAATTTCAAATATGACAGCTTAGATGTCCTAATAAAACATGGTTTTAAAGGCAAGCTGTTTTCCTTGGGAATCTAAGACTGGGCCTTTACAGATCAAGAGTAACTACTGGAGGCTTGACCATGCTATAGCCAATGCAATTGCAGGGCAAGAGAATATAAGTGGAGATCACTTCATATAGGGGAAGGAAAATCGTTCCCGTCATGGGAGGAGGTGCCAGGAAAGAGAGAAAGTAATGTGCAAGAGGTCAGAGGCTGATGTGAGGCATGGAAAATGCTAATAGTTTGGGAAGATTCGAGGACATCATGCCTGATTCCTAACTTCTCAGTCATAGCCAGAGGAGGACCCACACTTCTAACAAGGCCCATATTTAGTAATTTAGTATGTTCAAGGCTATAGACAGCTGACTGTAGCTGAGGCAATTTTTAAGTCAGAAAGGAAGGACTGGCCATTGACTTTAGCAACAACCTATATCATGTCGAAAAGTCCAAGTGGGGCCAGCCATATCTTAGGGACATCGGTTTGGGGTGCTATGGATGAGGTGGCCCAGATGGTACCACAGTGAACACAAGAGCCTGAAAGAGAGTCCAGAATCCCTTCAGGGTGATCCCCTGAGAGTCAACCATCCAAATCCTCCTCTAACACATGAGTTATATAAGCTTCCCCTTGTCAAAGGATGGCCCTATTCTTAGAAGGGGGAGAAGAATAGAAAAATCATAAGAGGATGAGAGATATCCTGAAAGGCCAAATAATCACCCAAATAAAAACAAATTGTAAGAGGCTGAGACAACTTTAATTATGATGGGAGTGGATATGACAGAGATGGACAAGCTTAGATACAGAACTTAAATGAGAAATTATGTTTTTGCAATCTGATTAATAGTTTGTAAATTTTGATCCCACTAAAATGTTTATATTTAAGAGTCAAAGTGACTTGTTAAAAGAAAGTGTTAAATAAGCTGACAGAAAACACATACTTTGCTAAGGGGACAAAAAGAAGGGCCATTAACTGAAACTATAAACTCAAAACACCAGAGAAGGTGGGTCAGAAAGAAACAAATCAGAAGTCAATACGATGAAAGCAGAGTCAAAGTGAGGTACTCACCAGCAAATTGGTATTAACAGATCAACACCTAAGTGGACATATAGGAATAACATTTATTGGGTGTCAGGCGAGTGGGAGGGGGAAGAAGGGATGGGTATATACAAACATAATGAGTGAGATGTGCAACATTTGGGGGATGGTCACGCTTGAAGCTCTGCCTCGAGGAGGGAGGGGGAGCATGGGCAATATATGTAACCTTAACATTTGTACCCCCATAATATACTGAAATAAAAAAAAAAGAAAAAAAAGTGAGGTGAGAAAGAGTCAATGGTTGATTTAACAAAAATCTCATGAATTTCTGAGCTTTTTTTTTTTTTTTTGAGTCTCCAGGCTTAGGAAAGCCATGTGTATTGGAAAAAGATGCTCTCATATGAAAATGTCTGATGATTAATTGTCTTTTCTCATCTGTCAAGATGTGGTTCCTTTGCAAAAGAAATCCCGCTGAATTAAAATAGAACCTCTATGTTTCACATTTTCTCAGTGGGAACTGTTCTTAAATCATCAAGGCTGGCAAATTTCCTTTAGGCTAAATAGCTTACGAAATACTGAATGGGTTCCTTACTTACAGTTTTTGCATAAATGTATAAAATTGAAAATAATTTATATGTTACAAAGGTTTCCCAAAGTGGAGCTTGTTCAAAAGTACCGAATTTAACAAACAATGGAAAAGTATATGCTTGAAATCAAACTAAAGATTGGATTTTAGTCTGGTGGCAATAGGCATATAGTTAGAGTGAAATTAAGCAGAAATATGACTCACTCATTTTGCTCATTGTATAAGGTTTTTGGTTAAATTTTGTTATAGTAATTTATCCTGATTCTAAGAGAATTGGTCTTTTTAAACTGAGACTGTTGTTATATTCTTCATTTATTTTTCCTAAGCTGGTGTTGATTTAGATTGCTGTTCACACACAATTTACTCTCTAAACATAGCTGATTTTCCTAGATGAGCTAGTACTTAATGTCTCTCTGTCACCAGTGGCAATGGTTATTTCACTCTGAGTTTATCAGTATCTTTTTAAAATCACCCACTCAGGGCCATTCCCCCCAGAGGTTTTAATTCCACATCATGAATTCAAAGGAATGTATGGATCTGTGTGCCCATTTTCCTTTTTGGCACAAATTAGTCTCTTTTGTCTGCTCCCAAGCTGGTTAAAGAGGGTCTTATTTCTCACTACAAATGAAAGCAACTCATTTATTTACCATTTCATGGGCAGTTTGGTTCAATGCTTATTCAGAATGGCTAATCAATCAATCATTGAGTGAATCAACAAATATTCATTAAACACCACCATGTACAATAGTATGCAGTATACTTTCCAAGGGAAATGAACCAAAAGCAAAGCATAGTTTCTGTCCTCAAGGAAGGAGGACCCAAGACTTGCAATGGTTTTATTGGAAAAGGAGACCCTGAGAAGGTGGTTCTTAAAATATAGGTGAAATGTACAAATGCTGAATGATGGACAGCACAAGCTAGGTGAATAACATGAATAAAAGATAACCTAACAGAGCCTAACGAGAATAATGAGGGTGACCCTCAGAGAGTCAACCATCAAGAGCATTATCTGTTTAGTGTTGAGGTGCATTAGATGTATTTTTTTTTTACCCTTACCAGATTAACTTTCTCATTTAGACTTTGTATTAGTTTCCTATTGCTACTTTAATAAATTACCACAAATGAGGTGACATGAAACAGCACACATTTATTCTCTTATAGTTCTGAGACCAGAAGTCTAAAATCAGTTACACTGGGCCCAAATCAATGTGTCAACAGGGCTGAGCTTCCTCTGGAGACTCTAGGGAAGAACTGATTTCTTGCCTTTTCCAGCTTCTAGAGCAGCATTCCTTGTGTCTGTGACTCATGACACCTTTCTCAGTCTTCAAAGCCAACAGCATAGCATCTTTCCCCAGTGGTCACATTGCTTTATTCTTCAGTGTCAAATCTCCATCTGCCTCACAAAGACACCTGTGGTTGTATCCAGGTCCACCTAGATAATCCAGGCGAATCTCCCCATCTCAAGACCTTTCACATCTGCAAAGTCACATTTGCCGTATCAAATAACATGCTCAGGTTCTAGTAATTAAGATATTTCTGAAGAGATATCAGTCTATTACAGACTTCTATTGAAATGATTTCATATTCTAAGAGAAAATGTTAACTGAGAAAGAAAATTGATAGTGCCTCTGCTGGAAAGATGTGGAACTGTGAGGAAGTATATCCAGAACTAGGAAATAGAAAAGCAAATAATTTAGAATGGATTGTGAGAGCATGTGTTTGACCTTCTGGTTGCCTCTTAGACATTACTGAGATTCTACAATATTTAGTCTATATATTGACTAAAGGCATTGACTCAGGCCATCTGGATAGGTTTATTGAAGGACCCACATAATGTCTCTGATATGGCAGCAGGAGCCACCTCCTTTGCAGTCAAGATAGACTCCACCAACTCCAGTGTCTGGCCTCTTGCTCCTTGTGTATCCAGGAGTTAGAATGATCTTCAGACCTAGGGTTTCTATTCAAACAGTCATTCACTCTGCCTTAGATGTTTTTACTCTAAGTCAACATTTTTTGCCATGCTCCTAGCCAAATTCATCATTGAAGCTCAGTAAATCATAGCTTAATACAGCCTATTTATTTTTTATTCTTTTTATTTTAGAGACAGAGTCTTGCTCTATCATCCAGGCTGGATTTCAGTGGCATGATCATAGTTCACTGTAACCTCAAACTCCTGGGCTGAAGCAATACTCCCACCTCAGCCTGCTGAGTAGCCAGGACTACATTCCTGGCTAATTTTTTAAAGTCATTCTTTATAGAGACAGGGTCTCACTATGTTGCCCAGGCTGATCTTGAACTCCTGGCCTCAGTGATCCTCCTGCCTTGACCTCCCAAAGCACTAGGATTACAGGTGTAGGCCAGAGTGTCCCACCCAGACAATTTACCACAATAAGATATCACCTAACTCCAGAGAGAATGACTTTTATCAAAAAATCCCAAACAACAGATGCTGGTGTGAATGCAGAGAGAAAGGAACACTTACACGCTGTTGGTGGGACTGCAAACTAGTACAATCTGTGTGGAAAGAAATATGAAGATACCTCAAAGAACTAAAAGTAGATCTACCATTTGATCCAGCAATCCCACTACTAAGTATGTATCCAAAGAAAAAAAGACATTTTATAAAAAAGACACTTGCACTTGAATGTTTATAGCAGCACAAGTCACAATTGCAAAGATGTGGAAACAGCCCAAGTACCCATCAGTACATGAGTGGATTAATAAAATGGGGTATATATATATATACCATGCAGTATTACTCTGCCATAAAAAATGGTGATCTAGTATCTTTTGTAACAACCTGGATGAAACTGGAGACCATCCTTCTAAGTGAAGCATCACAAGAATGGAAAAACAAACACCACATGTACTCACTATTAAATTAGAATTAATTGATCAACACTCATGTGCACATAGAGTAGTAAAATTCAACGGAATTCAAGCAGGTAGGAAGGGGGAGGAGGGGATAGGTAAATTCACTCCTGATAGGTACAATGCACACGATCTGGGTGATGGAAATATTCATAACTTTGACTCAAACTGAACAAAAGCAATTCGTGTAACACAAATGTTTGTACCCCCATAATATTCTGAAATAAAAAGAAAAAAAAGAAAAGTATATCCACATGCATTTTTACTCATCCAGAGCCTATGGTCTATCCTTGTTTCTTCACATATGGCATATCAGCCCAGGGCACATAACTGCCACATACCCCTATGATTTTCTGTTGATCACTGCTCTCCCACTCCCAGGACTCTGAAAAATTATAAGCTTTTCAAGTGCAAACATTTTCACATCATATATTTATGTCTTCTTAGCTACTGACACCATCTCATAACACCAAACTGAATACTATTTCTACTGTATTAAAACATAGCTGTGGGGTCTTTGATAAGTCAGTTCTCAACTTTAAGTTTCAGTTACATTATCTGCATATTCCCCATCATACCTAGTGTAGAGGGTTATGGTCAGGGTCAAAGAAGGGTCATGGTTGAAAAGGCATTTTGGAAGAGAATATTAATTTAGAGTATTATTATGACAGCAGTTGTCACTGTTAATTTAAGTATAGGAATATATAAAATATTTCTTTAAGTTCAACCAAAATAGCTTTTTTCTGAATATTTATGAATAAATAGAATTTTTACATAGGAAAGGATCGTAGGTATTAAATGGTCAATATCCCTGAGAAATAAGACAACTTCTGTAGGGTCACAGACTAGTTAGGAGCAAAGCTGGAAAGGAAGTCCAGATCCTTTCAGTTTAAAGCAGTGGATATTCTACCACTCCATAATACTTACAATAAAAAGTAGGACTGAGTTCCTTATCTGTCATTATTATATGCACATGAATAATGCTTTATTATTGCTGAGTTCACAAAGTAAAAAAAAATTCTGTTTCATGTTATATTTAAATATTTACTCAGTTATTAATGTTTTCTAATTATTTTATTTTTAAGGCCAAATTGTTTTGTTGTTTCACCTTAGCAAATTGCCATTTATAAGAGTATTTGCTTTATAAGCAGAGTGTTGTTGTTTTGAAAGGTCAGTTTCTTTGTTTGTTCCCTCTTACTGCGATCATTTTGGATGAGAATCTTGTAAATATAAACCATATTAGTTTTTGTTTGTTTTTAGAAATGGTAAAACCAAATTATTGTTGCTCTCAGATGACTGATCACGTTCATTGAAAATCCAAAATATTTTGTAAGTTATTCAGATTAGTAAAGTAGCTAAGTTATGGATACATGACCACATGACCCCCTTGTCCCACCATAAAGCAACATTTCTACATGTGAAAAAAAAATATGGGGAAAAGATTACATGTAGCAAAGGGGAAAAAGCAATAAAAGGTTTGCAAGCGACTCCTACAGAGCATCTTTCTCATGGTCATTGTTGCAAAGGTCTGAGTTCCCACCCTGAATGTGTGATAAGGGGCCGGGCCCCAGCTGGCAGTGCAAACTCACCTGACTGCAACTTAATACACGATGAGTGTCTTTTCATACCTCAGCTTTCCTGGACCTCATCTGAAATCTGGTGGAAACAGTTGTTTATTTTCATTGCTGACTAGAACTCCATTGTATGACTATCCAGTAGTTTGTCCATTCTACCATCAAAGGACAGATAGGCTGTTTTGTTTTTGTGGCTATTGGGTTAATATTTAGAATTGTCAGGTCACAGGTAGTTGTATCATGCCCAGAATTTGAAGTGGCCAGGTTCCCTTTACTACAAAGAATACCTGGCCTAGGGAGAATGATTTGTTTAGGTCTCTGTGGCTGCATCTCCTCAATTGAATTCATGAAATCATGGATCACATATCCTACTGTGTTATTCAGAGATTTAATTAATTAATTGGGGTAATAACTTCAATCCATTTGTATATCTGCAAAGCTAGAAATTTCTACTTATCTTCCTGAACGACTATAAAATTAAGCTTATATTTGCAGTGGGCTTTGAAAAATTGCAGTGCCAAGGAAGTGCTAAGTTGTATTATTATGCAGGAAACATATTTAGGGCTGGTGTATAAATTGTGATAATCCCAGAATCTTCCAAGGAATCGAGGGGAATGGATAGATCTATTTTTTAATCGGTTTGGACAGCTGTCTACACAGCTGCATCCTGGCTATTTATCTTTACCTAGTCACATGGCCGAGGACATCTGTCTGTGCTACTTCCTACCCCTGAGAAAACTAATGAGGTCGTCAGATACACATTTTAGCCAGAGCTGGAGAGGATCAGCCAACACTGGGATGACTGCTGGTCTGTTTTTTTTCATTACATTGTAGGCACATGTTTTGTAAAATATCTCATTATTTTTAGAGTGGCAATTCCAGAGCCTATGACACGGGACACATCTTTTGTTTGGAATGAACACAACATTTGTTTCTCAGCCACAAATGCTGGCTACTGCCACTTGAAAAGCTGAATTTTGACAATGAAAGCAATTGGCTCTACCACTTCTGGAAAGGACCTCCCTGTGAATTGGTATAAATCTGCTGGATGAAGAGACCAGGGATGCCTCCTCCAATTTGCAGTAGCTGAAAAGTGACATGCCTATCATCACTCTGGCACCAAAATCCTGACCCTTAGAAATTTGTAAATATTTGCTTCCTTTGTTCTCCTCACCTGCAAAATTTATCTCCCTCTACTCCTCTTACCTGTATTTCTGGCCTTTGTACCTCAGCTCTTCCCATCTAAATCCTGTTCATCCTTTATAACCAGTCAAAATGTCACCTCTGGTGTTGAGCCTTGTCCATTCCCTAAGTATGTTCATACTCTTTTCCTGCAGAGTTTTCATCAAGCTTTGTTTTCATTAATTGCCATTTATGTTCTCCACATTTGTGTTCTGTGTGCCCCCCTTCCTTACTAGCAAAGAATGCTGAGATAAGGCCATATTCATCTTTGTGTCTGACATGTTATAGTATCAGTGAGTAACAAGGTCCTGATACTTGTTGAATTATTTTGTATTTCTGAGTGACTTATGGAAGAACCCACTAAAATCATTAAGGAAGTCCTTTGTGTAAATATCCTGCAAAAATATGTAATTTAATTGTTAGAGTATTCTTGGGCAGATAAGCACACTAAATATTGCCATCTGCAAAATAATTATATGATTATTATAAATCTGGCAACTGAATGTAATCCTACTCCATTAACACCAGAGACAAATTGCAGACTTAGGCCAGGAGATGAGCTGCAGAGGCACAACTCCAAAGAATATGAATGCAGAATGGCATGTTTCTGGAAAAAAGTTATTATCCAAGTAATGTTTCAGGAACAAGGTGTTACTGAAAGAGTTCCTGTAGGTGTGTTTCTCTATGTGTATCTGAGCTTATTTGGGAAAAGTCATTCAGATGGGTCTTTTGGTTCTGTACAGGTTCTCTGGAATGGAGATGGTCTAGAAAATGAGACACTAATATGCTCTTCATAATTAATAAACAACTGTTATCATTGGAGCAGGGTGACATCTCAGTGGAATCAATGCTAGGATACCCTTGAAGCAGGCTGAAGAAAGTAGGGTGGATAAAGGGGGGGCGGTTTCCTCCTTGTCAGAAATAAAAGAGGTTTGAGGGCCCATATTCAGAGTGGAGACAGAGATGGGGAGATGGTCAAACATGCTTCCATCTGTTGAAGATAAATTACCTCCCTCACATGCACACATACCAATTATACATGTATAAAATATCAAACTATGTGGTGACAACCAGGAGGGCAAGGGAGGAGAAGGTCAGGAGGAAGGTTTTGGCAGGGAGAACCATGGCCAATGGACTTGGAAACAGTGTTCACAGATACCCAGTTCATTTCTTTTTCTTGCATTTTATTTCCCTATTCCACCCCCAAGGCTTTAGAAAACTTTGCTAGATTTTTAGCCTAGTGTTTACTGTTCTGGGTGGAATAAAGGGAGGAGCTTGAGGTGAGGGAAAAATGGAGACCCACAGCAATGTGGACCAGGAAAACAAGAGTGAGTCAAAGGAAGATAATTAGAGGGACCCGGGACAGATAACCAGCATGAATGCTCTGCTTGCTGAGTTGGACTCCTACCTAGATGTACCTAGGGATAGACCTGCCTGCAATGAATCAGTGTCAGGCTTGAATGATAGTGACTGGGTGTTAAAGGGAGGATGATTTGAAGGTGGGGCAATAATAGAGAGGACATAGGAGATAGAGAGCCAAAACTCTGGGAACAATGGCTATCCACTCCTTTTTTCTTAAATAGCCATGCCATAAATAGGGAGCCTGAGATCATTCAAGGAGGACCTAATATGATAATATAATTTGTTGACTGCAAGAAGGCAGGTGACATCTCAGTGAGACTGACATTGAAATAGACTGGAGAGTGGAGAAAAGGGGAAAATGAGGAATATTTTTCTTTTTGGTGAGTCTGGGAAAACATTAGATGAGCTGCGGCCCAGTGAAGATGTCTTAGCCCTTTTTATCACTGCAACATTATGTGGAGAAACAATAGAAAAACAGCAGCAACAAAAACTCATCAAATATTTAGGCAATATGTAATAAGAAGATCATTTGCTTCTTAATTGCCCTGTTCTGGAGGATCACATGTTTTATCATTTGACCTAAAGCGGTTGTTAGATTTGCTCAATTGAGTAGGAAAATCTCTGAGAACAGATTTCCTCCTGGCTCCTACGGTGGCAAGCCATGGCTCATGTGTGACCTTTGCGGTTGGATTGTGGGGTTTCCAGCACAGGCCCTGGCTGGGGTTAGCAGGCACAGATGCTCTCTACTGAAAGCATTCAGAAACACAAAGCAAAGATGGGCCAAAGCAAGAGGCTCCTGGCTCTGCACATGTTAGCAGGATGAAGGTGGAAAATTAGACATAATTGCCTCCATGTCATCCAAACTCAATGACATGAAAAAACTACATACAGATTTTGTTTCTCTTTTTGATTGTTATGGTTTTCAGAGGCATCCGTGAGCACTTGTGGATATTCAAAGCAGGATATCATGGTGCAGTTTTGTAAAAATTTTGCCTTTTAGTAGAGAAAGCAGTGAGTTTGCAATCTGGATACCAAGAGCTTAAATCTTTGGTTAGAGTGCCATTTCTGCTTAGTAAATGTTTTACCATGGACAAATTGCCATAATTCTGAATCTCAAGATTACACAAATGTAACATAAAATAGTAATACATTTTACAAAACAAACCAACCCTGTTGCTCATGTTCTCATGATCAAAACACTTCAAACCCTCAGGCGCTTCCCTGCCTATAAGACAAAGTCTAACATCCAGTGCTGAGTACTGAGAACTCTCTGGTACTCTCCTTCTCTCTCCAATCTTATTTCTCACTCCTTTTCCATCCCTACCGCTCACAATGCCCCTCTCTCCAGCCATCCTTGCTGCTTTCATCTGACACCATCATGCCACCCTGTTTCCTGCCTTCTAGCATTTGTTTCCAGGTTTATTTGTGCCTAAAACAGAACTTTGCTTCCATTTTCCCTGGCCAACTGGATAATTCCAGGTCTATTTTGGAGCCTCTTACTTATTTAATTAAGTAGTCTCTCCACCTTTTTTTAAAATTCCCAAATAGAAATAACCACTTCCTCGAGTTCCTTGTGACTTAAGAGTTTTTGTGTTCTAGTGTATAACACTGAATTTCGCACGAAGAAAATGCTTCATCCTTTTGTTGAATGGTTGGATCAATGAATGGGAAATGAGAAGTCACAGGATTATCTATTTATGATGCAGAAACAAGTCATATTGTTCACCAGTTTGAGCACCACCCTCATGTCCTGGTCTTCCACACTCACTGTAGCATTTTCATCAAGATTAGAGAGCTGGCACCATCAGAATGCTGAGAGAAAATGTGGGGCTTTAGTCAGTCCTTTTGAGGAAGATCATACAGGGATGCCAGCACAAGTTCAGATGAAAAGTCAGATAGATACCAATCTGGATTTGCTTCAAGGCAAAATCATTGTTTGCTAACTCACAGACCTCTGGCTACTTGGGTGTACCCATCAGAGTTCTGGCCGCTGCTTAGATGAGGGGTGCAGAGCCCACCACTCACAGAACCCTCCATCCCTCACACTCTGAAAACAGAACACTGCAATCCATTCTTCCCTATTGTAGGTGAGATCACTTCTGGTCCAAGCTAACTTCTCCAACACCTTCTCCTGCAATACAGCTCTTTATTCTATACATTAAGGTACATGAATATGTTTTCTTTTGCATGAGCTATGAACATAACAAAACTGCCCTCTCCTCACACAGTTGGAGAGAACAAGCTAGACCAGAGGTAAGCATAGCAATAGTATGGCAGGGGGTTGAATGATGCCCACTTCCCCCCTACCAGCCTTCCCCTGCCCAATGTATGCATATGCATCCATGTCCTATTTACTTTAACCATGTGCGTTGACTTCCTGGCCCTTGAAGGCTTTGGAGATTTTATTTCTGACTTAGAAGGTTTGGATATTGTCCTTCCAGGAAAGTGAAAAATGTTGGAGAGGAATAGGTGATACATGAAGGAAATACATTTTTCATGAGAACAAATAGAAATTGTGAGTATAATGTTCACGTTACCATTTACACAATGTTCAAATATATCTTAATTGAAATTTAAATGCAAATGTTATGAAATTCCTGGTATATTTCTTTGGAACTCTAGATTCTACATATCAGAACTTAAAATCCTGTTATTATCTACACCATCTCACTAAAATGAACTCAGTGTTTCAGAAACAGACCATGGACAATGTAAAGGCCTCCAATAGTGCACAATTCCATTTTCTAGGATTTGTAACAAATCCTTGTTAACACTAAGCCTATATTTTTACAAAGCCAAAACAACTAGTCAAGTTAATTTCCAAAGACATCACTTAAGATATTTGCCTTATGAATTAAAAAAGCAACTTTTGATGAACATATTTGAACCTCTTCTATCAGCCTTTTGGGTATTACATGGACACATCCTTGGGAAATTATATGTGTGTGCATTAAAGGAAAAAAATTATCCTTGTAGCAGCAATTTATCAGACCACGATAACAGCATTGGGATTCTTGACAAAAAATATCTAGCCAAACCCGGGAAACAAATGATGCATGAAGCACAGAGAATTCTCCAGAGATCTGAAGTATTTGGAAGTATGAACTTGTGTGAC
Source organism: Cheirogaleus major (assembly GCA_963574435.1). Lineage (NCBI taxonomy): Eukaryota > Metazoa > Chordata > Mammalia > Primates > Cheirogaleidae > Cheirogaleus > Cheirogaleus major. The sequence goes on from CAUYPO010044113.1 coordinate 11,835, forward strand.
CCACATCATACTGAATGTCTGTTGGGGCAATGTGTACTTCTTAGTTTTATTTCTGATATCTAGAAAAGAAAAACACAAATCCATCTCTCAAAATCCAAAGAGCACTCATGTGAATAAGACAGGATGCTTCCATTACCAGTTTGCTTTCTTATTCAATGAAAATCTCTGCTATATTTTAAATTATATGTATTCTTACAGAAGTAAGGAGTGACATGCTTCCATTCAGACTTGGATTTGCTTTCATATGGTGAGAATAGATTTTTTTTTTTTTTAACGTGAGAGTCACTGGGTGTACTCGGCAATTTATTTTGGTCAGGTCCATTTGCCTGTCGTTCTTTTTCCTTGAAATGAGTGATGTTGGGGATTCAGACAACATATTTCAAGCTGTAACCAGGTTCCACAATGTGACTTTCAGTGGTATAACATAGACTATGTGCATACTTCAGTTTTAAGTAGCTTGTTTGAGAGTTGGGGTGCCAGCCCAAATACCATATGTTTCCTAGATGCCTACTTGCCTACTGTTTGTAGAGAACAAAGATATTTTTGATTTATTTAAAGAGTAAAAACTAGCTTTGTGTAAATATTAAAATCTAAGTCTAGAAGCATATTTCATTGGTCTCTTACTAGCAAAGCAGTTAGGTATCAGAGGTCCTCAGTCATTGGGAAGAAATTAATTTAGAGGGGACAAAGGGCATTCTATAATTCTCTAAAGCTGAATGTTCTGTGAAGAATGGAAATCGCTTTAAAGGGCGATGGAAATATTCATGTCAGGGGTTAAAAATACTTAAAACTAGAGTTTCGTAATAGAAATTGTATACCTGGTGTGATCTCATTCTACTTGTCTCAGCTACCACTTGGAGATGGAGCTCTTACCTCTGAGTGGCCTGTGTGTTACATTTCCTTGGATTCCTTACTCCTAGGTTTTAAACTGTTAACATTGAAACTGATTGCCCAAGACATCTCTGTATTTTTTTGAGCTTTACTTCTATGTGCAATGGAAAAGGTACCAGGCTTGCAATCAGGATTCCAGGGCCATCCCTTGACAGTGTGTGATCTTGGGATGTTACTCAGTTTTTAAAGCATGGTTGTTGTGAGATTCAAATGAGTTAATGCATGTAAAAGCCTAGCCTACAAAAAGGTGGAAAATATTTAATATCAATATTTTGGGGCCGAGTGCAGTGGCTCACACTTGTAATCCCAGCACTTTGGGAGGCTAAGGGGAAGGAGTACTTGAGGCCTGGATTTGAAGACCAGCCTGGGCAACATAGTAAGACTCTGTCTCTGCATAAAACAAAAAAGAAAAATGGCTGGTGTGGTGGTGCATGCCTGCAGTCCCAGCTACTTGGGAGGCTGAGGCAGGAGGATCACTTGGGCCCAGGAGTTCAAGGCTGTAGTGAGCTATGATCACGCCACTGCACTCTAGCCTGGGCAACAGAGAGAGATCCTGTCTCTAAAAAAAATATTTTGGATTGCAACATCCTATGGTAGGTAGTGGGTGAAGTTCAGTAAGATGACTCAGAAAAGAGGCATAGATAGTCAGTGACTTCTAAAACGTGGGATCTACTTTTTCAGTTAACATTCAACCTAAAGGTTGTTTTCTCAGTGCCAAAGGTCAAAGTTATGACAGTGTTTCTCAAAATATAGTCCATAATCCAGTAGTATCCAGAATGGGGAGGACAGAAATCCATGCAAGTGAAGTTATAAGAACAACCATTTCCATTAGCAGGGGGTACTTTTTACAAAAGGACACTTAAAACTATACTGCTCCATAAGAATGTATGGTAATGTTAGAATAAACATGAATTGCTTCTTGACTCTTACTTTTGAGCCAATGGTATTAATGTAACCTCAGTCCTTCCCTGAAACAAGTGTATCCTTTTATTAAGCAGAAAATTATTATCAACACTAAAGAATTAAAAATATGATTGCATGTTTCCTCCATTTTTCATGATTCTGTTCATCTGTCAAACTTGTCATCTTTGCATTTTTTAGATTAACTTGGCTTTTCTGGGAGAGATTTGCATCTGTTGTGGTATGAGAAGAAGGAAGTGCAGGCAGCCCTCCTTGGGACAGTCCCTCATTCAGACTGTGGCGGGGCTGTTCTCTGCCTACCTTTGGGCTTACCTGTAGGAGAGGAAATGACTGGGCAGCTTCTCAGTGGCAGTGGTACTCTGTCACCTGCTCTGAAGTAAGTGTAAGAATGCTAAATTTCAGAGCTAAATACTGTGAGGATGAGGCTCAGCTGCATCAGACAACAAAAGGCTGATTTTGTGCCGGAGCGGAGCCAGGGAGTGGCCGTTTCACGGTCAGGTTCCTCCAGTTGTCTTAACCACTGAATTGTTGCCAGCTTGCAGAGATAAGATGGATTGCTAGGAGGCTGACTTGCACATAGTCAATCCAGTCAGCCATACACACACAGGCAGTGTAAAATGGAGGTCAGCGCTGCACACTTAGCTGGCAAGCGATGAAGGGTTCTGCGGCTGCAGGTCATTTATATGAAATGAGCCCCATGGTGAGGGGAAGAAGAAAACTGCTTTTCAGTCAAGAGCACTGACATCTGGAATTTATAAGGATTTTAAAAGGAAGCTTGAAGAATGTCTAGTCTAACTCCTTTCTGTTATATAAGGAAATTGAGGTAAAAGGAGATTAAACTGACTGGCATCACTAGAGATAAGGAGAGAGCCAGCACTAAAATTCAGGATTCCAACCTTCAATTCAGTGCCCTTATTGTACCCAAGGAAAGGTGCTCTGCATTTCCTTTCAAAATTTTCTTTTCCTAAAGTTGCAGCTGAGACGGTCTTATAGTCTACTCTACCCCAAGGCTGGTGTGACTCAATGGATGTGTACATAAGAGGAAGAGGAAAATGTCAGCCTCACCCTTGTGATATCCATGGGACAGTCATAAAAGAAGACTGTTCCCCTCTAGATAGGAGGGATGTTTAGGCTTCAGTTTATAGTTTAGAATTAGACTCCATTGTACATCTCCTACCATAACTGTACGCATAAAAGTGTTCTCAAAGATAGTTGCACCCATGTTTAGCACTGAGGAAGATAAGGTTTCAAAACTATCATGGATGTCATGCAGCTTTTGTATTAATTAATTGTCACTTAAGTGATATTCAATGCTAATAATATTTCTGAACAGTGGACTTTATGATGTTCAGTAGATAGAATTGGGAAGTGGATGATTTTGCTATTACACCAGGACAATCAGACAGGAAGAATATCCTCCGCTTACAGATAAACCCTAGTACATGACCTCATAATACATTTGCAAAAGAAAAAGCATTTGCCTTTGTACGCTTATTTCCATAATATTCGATTTACATAATCAACAAATAAGAAACAAAAACAAAGTGAAACATATGAACAAAACAAGTAAAAAATCCCTAACAAAGTAAATGCTGCATTTTATTGGCCAGGAAAATTTCTCTTTGGTAATTATGCAATATGCAAACTTCCCTAAATTTTTTTGGTTGCTTGAAAAAAATTATAAAACATGAAAATATTTGAAATTGCATTTATTTTTCTTTACTTTTATGTTTATTAAATCATTGGGTAAAACAAGTATGATTTTAACTTCTAAAATCTTATGATTTTTATTTCTACTCACCTACTCCTTAACAAAACTACATCTTCCATTATATTTATGTTCTTCATATTGTCTAAGAACCTTAATTAAAAATTCACAAAGGTGAATAGTACTCCATGGTATACATATACCACATTTTATTAATCCACTCATGTATTGATGTGTACCTGAGTTGTTTCCACAACTTTGCAACTGTGAGCTATGATGCTATAAACATTCGAGTGCAGGTGTCTTTTTCATAGAGTGACTTTTGTTCTTTTGGGTATATGCCCAGTAATGGGATTGCTGGATCAAATGGTAGATACACTTGTATCGCTTTAAGGTATCTCCATATTGCTTTCCACAGAGGCTGAACTAGTTTGCAGTCCCACCAGCAGTGTAGGAGTGTTCCTATCTCTCCACATCCATGCCAACATTTATTGTATGGGGACTTTTTTGATAAAGGCCATTCTTACCAGAGATAAGTGATATCTCATTGCAGTTTTGATTTGGATTTCCCTGATGATTAGAGATGTTGAGCATTTTTTCATATGTTTGTTGGACATTATTCTGTCTTCTTTTGAAAAATTTCTGTTCATGTCCTTTGCCCATTTATTCCCTTCAAAATAGCAACAAAGAAAATAAAGTACCTAGGAATATGTTGAACTAAGGAGGTAAAAGACCTCTACAGGGAGAACTATGAAACACTGAAGAAGGAAATAGCAGAGGATATAAACAGGTGGAAGAATATACCATGCTCATGGGTCAGCAGAATCAACATTGTTAAAATGTCTATACTACCCAAAGTGACCTA
>CAUYPO010044115.1:0-41447 GCA_963574435.1 Cheirogaleus major
ATGGGTAGCAGACTTGCCATATAATTGTGCAGTTTAAGAATTAATCTTAGGAGAAGGAATACGTGCCCAGCCCAGAGCGGCATAAGAGTCATACGTTCCGGCTTAGGTTTACCTAACAAACAGGGTTGCTGCTTGAAGGCATAACAAAGAGTTTGATCTTCTACACATAAGCAAATGTTGCCCAGCCCCACAGCCCTGGGGGTCTGGAGGCCACTTGATAAACATCTTGCCCTTATGGGTACCGCCTGAGCTCATGGGATGGCTGTTTAGCCCATGACAAGTAAGATCCCTCAAGCAGGGGACAACCTAAGACAGGCACAACTGCAGGGGGCCAGGCCGAAAGGGATGGGAACAAAGTTCCCCTTTGTGGCTGCATTGCTTATCTGTGCTTATCTCAAACTCTGGCTTATGACGTAGACTTAAGCAACCCATTAAGACCCTGAGTCATGGGACATCTGTGTCCTTAGGCTACGTGTTCTGGAATCTATGGCCATTGTTGCAATGCCTGGGTGGTCACGTATAAGGAAGTAACTTTGATTTTTTGAGTATAAGAATAAAATGACTGGGACATTCGGCGCTGCAGTCTGGTACCGTTTTTATGTGTGTCTGTGTCTTTGTGTGTCTCTTTGTGTTGTATGTCCATCCCCCGTCCTGCAAACGGGCCACGACACTCATGGGAACTGAGTTCTTAGGAAATATACACTATTGCCAAACATGTATCCAAAGATCCCTGGAACACCCTGACAATTAGTTATTTTGGTAGCTAAGTGTTATTTTTGATATCCGTTGGGATCTTTCCATAGTTTGGTTTCAGATACGAGAAGTTGTTTCAGGGTCACAGCAGACTTAACTGAAGATAATAAGGGATGCTTCTAATTAGATGAAAGGCTCCTGACTTCACTGGGTGCAACCTTTGTTACACAGAAATTTCCTGTGTACAAATAGCTTGGAAATTGGAAATTATTCAGGAAATTGCTCAAAAATGACAGGATGGCTTAATATTTTAATGTCAAGTAGTTTAAACCATTGGACTGGAGACATACAAAATCCAGAGGTCAATTCTGAATTTCACAATTGAATTATATATTTCAGTGTCTAAAATCTGTTCTACTAGAGAAAGGTTGAGAGTTTAATCATAAAGTACCCAGGAAAAAAGACTAAAAAATAACTTGAAAGAAAGAAAACTTGGTGGCAAAAATGAATATATCTGTAAAAGAGAAGAGACACTATAAGAAATAAAAGTTCTTCAAATCCTATATTCCAGAAGCAAAATGATCTGTAACTGTTGTGTGAAGCTAGGGTTATCAGAAATTCTGAAAAAGTTTGAGTCAGTTTCTGAATTAGGCATGGTAAACCTCAGAGGAGTTCTGGAAACTGGAAGTAACCAGACAGAATTTTTACAACTTTAAATAGCCAGACACAAACATGACTTTGACTACTTAATTATAAAGCAAAGATCTTCTCTAAACTTAGACAGGTGCCATCTATTCACTTTGATATAAATGCACTTGCTACAAGGGAAATAACTCATATATTAATCTTGACATACATTTATAAAGAATATGAAAGACAAGCAGAAAGAATTAGAAGTCCTAGCTCAAGAATTAAGATGCTCCTATACTGTAAACTATGAAAATTAATATTTCAGAAAGCTCATTTATACCCTCTTTCCATTAAAAAATAAGCTTATTTTCAGCTTATTATAAAATACTGGATGTTTGGTTAGAATTACACTTGGTGTTAGGAGAGAAATGGTAAGAGATGTAAAGCCAACTTTGATTCAGGTTTTATTTTCAGTGCCTTTTTCTTCGGCTTGTGTCTTTTACATCTTCATCTTATGGGAGGGGAGTATAGAATTCTCAGAGGATACAGAGGTGTGTTAATTACTTCAACACATGTTGGACTACAGTAGCTTTAATGGCATGAATAATCTTATAAATATCCTTAATGTCATCATTCTTTGTGCTACCTAATCAGAGAACTGCTGAAATTCTGAGACAGATAATACTGACTGAGACTAGTTTCAAAATTTACTTGTTCTCATATTTCAGAATTCCAGTGAATATGCTTTTGTGTCTCAAGGTCTTACCGAAATGCTTTCATTATATACAACCCAACTACCTTTTAGGTGGAGTGGATTCTGTTAAATGGAAATCATCAATGGATTTGCCTATGTAAATTTGAGGTGTGGAAATTAAGGAGGAATAAGTAGCTATGCTACCAAAGAAAAATTGGCAAGTCTGAGCAGGAGAAGAACAGACATCAAAAGGCAAAGGAGGAGAAAGATTTGGTGAGATAATGAAAGTCCACATACTCAAATGAGAATCTTTTCCTAAACTGTCAACGAGGACTATTAATCTCAAAAAACATAGTGTGTACTGATTTTTTTTACAGGAAAAAAGTAAGAAAACAAAGTTCTGCATCTGGGCTCACATGAGCAAAACATAACAATATACAAGGGGACTTCAAAAAGTTCGTGGAAAAATGGAATTAAAATGTAAAAATGAAAAGACATAAACTTTCTTTCTCAACATAAGGTCTGTAAAGTTCAAGACACCTTTGTAAGCTATGATACCAGCCATTTAGTTTATCCTTAAAGAACTGAGGGTCTTGGGAATTTAACTACATCAGCATGGTCTTTTTTACATTATTAACAGGAAAAAAATGGATGACCTTTACAAACTTTTTAAGATTAGAAAACAAAAATAGGTCAGAGGAGCCAAATCAGGACTATAAAGTAGATATGTAATGATTTTTCATTGAAACTCTCACAAAATTACTTTTGTTTGGTGAGAGGAATGAGCAAGGAGCATTGTCATGGTGGAGAAGGGCTCTGGTGAAGCTTTCCTGGGCATTTTCTGCTAAGGTTTGGCTAACTTTCTAAAAACACCTTCATAATAAGCAGATGCTACTGTTCTTTGGCCCTCCAGAAAGTCAATAAGCAAAATGCCTTGAGCATCCCCCAAAAAACTGTTGGCATGAACTTTGCTCTTGACCATGCTGCTTTTGCTTCGACTAGAACACTCCCACCTCTTGGTAGCCATGGCTTAGATTGTGCTTTGTGTTCAGGATCATACAGACAAAGCCACATTTCATATCCTGTTATGGTTCTTTAAAGAAATGCTTCAGGATCTTGCCCCACTTTGTTTAAACTCTCCATTGAACATTCTGCTCTTGTCTGTAGCTGATCTGAACATGAAGTTTTGGTGCTCACTGAGTGGGAAGTTTGCTCAACTTTAATTTTTCAGTCAGAATTGTGTAAACTGAACCAATTGAGATGTCTATTGTTTTGGCTATTATTTCTGCTGTTAATTGTTGATCCTCTTCAATTAGGGTATGAATAAGATTAATGTTTTCCTCACAAATTGTTGTGGATTGTCTGCCCCTGAGGGTTTCAGCTTCAACATCATCTTGTCCCTTTTCATAATGAGCTGTCCATTTGTAAATTAATGATTTCTTTGGGTCTTGTCCCCATAAACTTTTTGTAAAGCATCAATGATTTTGATAGTTTTCCACCTGAGCTTCAACATCAATTTGATGTTTGTTCTAGCTTTAATTTTAGGAGAATTCATATTGTTCTGATAGGGGCTCTTTTCAAACTGATATCTTATCTTTATTGGTGCCTTAAACTAGATCCTGTTCAGATATGTTATAACAAGTTGGAATAAGTTTACATTGGTGCAAAAAAATTGAAATCCATGTATTTTTTTATAATATGCATTTTTCATGATTTTTTAAAGACCCCTTATATATGAATCAAAGAGTCTGATCCAGAAGAGGGTGCAAACACCTAGATATTAGCGGATAATCCTGGGAGGGCTTTGAGTTTCCAGGGGAAATCTGAAGATTCTGGCTAACTGGAGACTCAAAGAGAGCTCCAGCTGACTTCTTGGTTAGAGAAGAATTTGCAGATTAATACTGTACATAACTTTATGCATTTAAAAACATTACAATCACCTGTAATTTGTTTGTAGGAGATTTGGAAGGACAGCAGTGTTGAAATTTCATAACTGAAACTTTCCAACCTATTCTGATAACTTCTGGAAGTACAGTTCTCACTATATTTCTTTTTTAGGATGAGAGATTTAAAGCAATCTTTTAACTTTAATGAGAATATATGCCTAAGAACTGCAATTTTTGCTTTTAGAATAAAATTGGCATAGATACTATAGGACCCCCAAAATTTTAAAAAGTAAATCTATAACCATGGAAATGTGCAACTCTTCCTTTATTTTAGTTTAGTTTGGTTTCAGCTTTACTTCAAAGAATTGCCTAAAGGAACATTTTTATCATGTAATCCCAATGTCAGTTTAAGATAGCAACAGGGAAAATGACAATGTTTAGCAAACAAAAGAACTTCTGAGGGTCGAAAAATAAAAGAAGTCTATTATAAGAATGCCTTTCTTTTATATATAGAAATATTTTTCTCTTCTAGGTATTTCTCAAGCCAGAGGAAAGGATATATCAAGAGAGCAGAGCAGCCTACCCTTAACCCTTCCTACAGAAATTATCACACCCCCACCCACCCAGAACTTATGGCTTTGAAAAACAACCCTTCCATTTTTTTCCTTGGGAACCTAAGGTCTCAGGTTTAGCAGATCTTTTTATGTCAGTCTTTAAAGGGAGAAATCTGATGTTCAGAGTTACCATATACTATTTTGAATATCCAATTTTAACAAAAAAAAATTATGAGGCATGTAAAGAAACTGGAAAATATGGCCCATACACAGGAACAAAAAAAAGATCATCATTAGAAACTGTCCTGCAGAAAGCTCAGACAATGATTTCCTAGGCAGTCTTTAAATCAGCTATTATAAATATGTTCAAAGATGTAAACCACGATAAATAAGTAAAAGAAAGCGTGAGGGTGATACCTCACCAACTAGAGAATAGCAATAAAGAGTCAGAAACTATAAAAAAGAAGCAAATTGTATTTTTTTCATTGACTCTCAGCACTACTCAATGAACAAATAGTAATTTTGAAGTTAAAAAGTACAGTAATTGGAATGACAAATTACCCAGAAAGTCTCTAGCAGATTTGAACTTGCAGGAGAAATTATTGGCAAATTAAAATATAGGTCAATTGATATTACTCAGTCTGAGGAACAGAAAGAAATACTGAAGACATAAAAATGAACATCGCCTCAGAAACTTGTGGGACATCATCAGATGTATCAAAATACACATAATGAAAGTCCCAGAGGGAGAACAAAGAGAGAAAGGATAAAAAGTATATTTGAAGAAATAATGGCAAAAAGCTTCCTAACTTTTATGAAAAAGATTAATTTACACATATAAAAAGCTTCACAAATTTTAAGTAGTATAAACTCTGAGAAAGCCATATCTAGATATATCACTGAAAGCAGCAGGAGAGAAGCAATATAGCATATATCATCTCAAGATCCATAAGATCAACAGCTTATTTCTCAGTGGAAAACATGGAAGTCAGAAGACAGTGAGATAACATATTCAAAGTGCAGGAAGGGATAAGGGTAGGATATTTTTATCTTATGTTTCTCTGAATCCCAGAACTGTCATTGTCTTGCTGAGGATTCTCTGCCTTTTCTTTGTTTCTTCAGATAAGACATCATTTTGATCATTTCCCCCCGGCCCCCATCCATTTTCATTAACTCTGATAAGGGGTAGAGATGAAGAATAAGGGTGATGCTTTCCAACAATGGAATTAATGAGAGGCCCACATAATATGAGCATATGCCAGAATAGTAGAATTAACTAAGTACAGGGAAAATAAAAAGATGAGTGATGATGTTGCTGAAATGTGAAAAGGGACATGGCTCAGAGTTAGACAAATTTTTATATTTTGATGCTGCTTTACCATTTTTTTTTACCAAGGATAAGTAACAGTCCTGTCTCTTACATTTTGAAAGATTAAAGGTTTTCTTAAAGATCCTGAAGTTTGGGGTCTGCGGAGAGCTTGAGAGGATTTTCCAGGTGGGAAGAAAGTATACAGAACTGAAAGAGATGGAATATTCAAAAGACAAGTGTTGGTGAGGCTGTGGAGAAATTGGAACCGTTGCGCACTGTTGATGGGAATGCAAAATTGTGTAGCTACTGTGGAAAACAGTATGGAGGCTCCTCAAAAAATTATTATTCACACAAGGAAGACACCCCATAGTGATGGTCTTTTGGAAGGCCTAAATCTTAGTCATGGAAGAACCAGGATTTAAGAACAAAATACTATAGCATGTTTTCCTCCTTTTTAAGTAAAAATTTTCAATAAAAATTTTTTTAAGGAAAAATTAGGTAGCTGAAATTGGATAGTGTTATTGAATAAGAGCAGAATGGTGGTTACAGAGGCTGAGGGTGAGGGGAATGGGGAGATGGTGGTCAAAAGATAGACATGAGGAATAAACGATAAGTATTTAAGAGGATAAATAAGTTAATTAGCTTGATTCAATCATTGCACACTGTGTACATATATCATAACATAACTGTGTGTTCCAAAATTATATGTAGTTAGATTTGTCAAAAAATGAAATAAAATAAATATGAAGCAAATAAAAAAATAAAAAGATAATGTGATCTATTTTATAGCTCTGCCATACTGCCTTTATCTAGTTCTCTATTCCCCCAATTTTACTATTTTAAAGCTGTACATGAGTAATAACAACAACAACAAACAGAAGTGGAGTATGGTGTCAATGATGCTCAGAGTAGAAAAAAATTATGACTGTGTTCATTTTATTTAGCAACATGGAAGTCATTCTTGACTTTAAAAAAAGCTTATATAAATGGTTTGGAGCAGAAGCCAAATTGCAGTAGATTAAGGAGTGATTGGGATATATTAGAGAGGGCAAAATAAATGTAGTCTACTGTTCCCAGTGATTTGTCTATTACTAGGAGAAATTTATAATGGTATAATAGTTAGAATGTTCCATGCTACCCAAACACAGAGCCAGGCCAGCTTTGGTGAACTTCTCATGTTTGGGTACAGAAAAAAGCCATTATTTTTTGGTTTTGTGTATTAAAAATATTTTTAAAATAAAATTTGCTTTTACTTGAATTTCAAATTTCATCATCATAAATATTTTAGGCAGTGAGGAGTTATTTTCTATTCCTTTTTATTATAAATGTTTTTGTAATTTAAGAACAAATTTTTCTAGATGTAGTTTGATTAAAACGTTATAACTTTCTCCCTTTGCTTCATTCTCAAATATCACTTAATTTTAAAATGTTCTTAAAGAAAAAACAGACTATTTTTTTAAGTGTATGCTATACCATCAAGAATCAGGCAACAGACACACATCACAATGTGAGAACATACAGCATTTTATGAGATGAATTCCAAAGCAGCATAAAATAAAATTATCAGTAAGTAATGAAATAGAAGGAGAGAAATATGGATCTGTAGTTGCTATTCAGAGACTCAGAAATCTAATCATCACAATTTAAGTGAAACAAATACATCTTAATAAGTCATTTAGCATTCCCTCCAGATTTCAGTACATAAATACTTAAAAGTAGGTAACTTTAGCAACTCCACAATAGTTTTTTCCACCCCAAACTATTGGAAGAACCTCACCTGTTCTTTTCCTGCCTAAAGCATTGGAAAATTGTAACATAAGTCTATAATACAACTTAATTTCCTGTACATCCTCCATGAAAGCTCATTGCTCTGTAGAGAAACTAAAATCTCCTTTAGAATACAAACACTTAAAAAACAGAGATGGCTCCTTTAATATTTCTGGCATGTGAAAATTTCCGGAAATCACTCAGTAAATATTGTCCACAAAGTATCCATCCATGTACTGTTATATTATATTAACAATAACAATGGATGCTTTCTGGATAGACCTCATATTAACATGACAAATTTATAAGCTTGTCCTTATTTTCTATGTGTGATTTTGAGTTTTTAATAGCCAGAACATCTTATTTTACTCATAATGTGTGACCACTCCCTTTCCCCAGTTAAATCTGTTTTGTTTCTGATTTCTTTTACTTGCAGATGTCAGATCTCTTGGTGGAAAACACATGGTTATATTATAAGAGGTAGTTCCTACTGAGCTACTAGTAACAGTGGGGTTTAGTGACCAGTGAGCAGTGGGAAGAAGGTGCTGCTTTGATACTTCTAGAAAGAGTCAGGTGAGAAGGAGAGAAACATTAATTGATAAAACAAGGAATTCGAGCAGGATCAAGAATTTTGCAAAGGATTAGGCTTTGCAAAGAGAGGTGTCTACTTCTCTGAGAGAGGAGAAAGGGGAGAAGATACATTCACACACACTTCAGTTTTGAGGAGGAGGGGAGGGAGTTCAGGCAACTTACAGTAAATAATCTTAAACTTCATAAAATCTAGACAGGTCACTGGCAAGGAAAAGAGTGGTGAAGCGGAGGGGTTTGAATAAAAGGAAGGTTTAGAAAAGTCACTGTAGGTAACGCAACAGACATACTACTGGGAAAAGTTTTTTCAGCAATAGCAAAGGTACAGCTGAGCTTGCAAAGCTTGGCTTGGATCTTTCAATCTAGTGGTGCGACTAGAACCATCAGCACTTATAAGTGTGCCCAAAAGCAGAAACAGAAACTCTAACCCTAAGTTAGAGATTAGCATGTTGCTTATAGTATAATGAACATAAACATGAACTTTCAAATGGCTTTCAACTTGTATGAACAGCACCCTGCAAGTCTCGGTGTGTGGGTGTTGCATGAGTAAAGAATAAATACATGTACATGTTTCCTTTTCTCTTAGTGTTCATTATCCAGATGACTACGATAGCCTACTGTTTGGGCTTTTTGTTGAGAACAGCTACATAGAAAAATGTGCCAACATTTTGCACATCTTAGAACTTCTCTCTTTCTGGACTCAATTTTCTTATCTAGGTATAAGAGGCAAGAATATTGATCATTTGTACTATTGCCCTGCACTATTCTAAGTACTTCACATAGAGTATTTCATTTAATTTTTACAACACCCCTAAAAGATAGATTCTATATTCACCTTCATTGTATAGATGAGAAAACTGGGGAGTAATTAAGTAGCTCAAATTCACATGTCATGAAAATGAAGGACCTGGGTTTCAAACCCAGATTGTCTGAGTTTAAAGCCTGAATGCATAGGAACTGTGCTGTGTGTGTGTGTGTGTGTGTGTGTACTTGTGTGTGTGTATACTTTAATTAATTTGGAATTCTGAAATTTAAAGATCCTTGGAGGACAGAACTATAGATGGTCACCAGGAAGAACTTACAAGAAAGTTAACAATATCTGCCAAATTCAGAGAAGAGTAACTTAAGAGGATAAAAGAAAAAAGAAACTTGAAAGGAATTTGAAGCAACTTAAGTCATGATTTCTTACAAGGGATATTTTGCTTTGCACTTCAAATCTGTAATGCACAGAGCCAGGCATAACAGAGGATGTGGCGAGGTATTTTCAAATTAATGGTATAAACTTCACACAATTTTTACAACATAATTTCCCCCTAAGCAGGAAGTTGAGTATTACAATAATATACAAAATTATGCCTTTTAATTATAACATAACACTAATATAGTTTTTAAGCTAAAACTTGGGGATTAAAATGATGTTCACTTTTCTATAATCATAGGCTGTGTACCCATCCTTCTAAGGATGAGTATTAATTTTCTTCTACCATCAAAGGCATACTAAGAAAATTTTTGAAAAGCACTGTGCAAGGGCAGTAGGCAGGTGTGGCAAATTTATCAAGCAATTAAAGATAAAATAATGTTATCTTCAGGAAGAAAATTTTACAAGACTCAAAGAATTTTTAAACACATGGAGGCTGTATTTTCTTTACTGCTGCTTCTTGGTGGTTAGAATGAACCATGACTTGGAAGGACTTCAGTTTGCATTATTGGGAAGGGAGTGCCCAGTCCAGATCATTGTAATAATTAATTTGCCATCACTGCTCTGTACTGAGAATACAAGTGCAGAAAAAGAAGCAGAGACGTAATTGCCGACAAATATGCTGTGTGTATTGAAAACCAGAAAATTTGCAGCTGCCACCCAGACTCCCTCATTGTGCAAATTTACAATGAACCACAAAAGGGACATGAGGTAAATGTAGGGTGTATGCCGCAAACCATTCCGATGAAATATCTGGAGGACAATTTCATATGAAATATCAGCTGGTAAAAGAGACCAGCTGCCTATTAGGAAGGATGAATCAAGCTAAAAACTCTAGCTCCTATTTTATAATGAAAGATTGCTGATATATAAACCTTCATTTGGGGGAAAAAAGTGTCGGGTTTGCATGTGTAATGGATATGCATGCAAACTTTCTGAAGGAACAGTTTTTTTCTGAGCTTAGTCAAAAGTCACAACTTATTTGGAAATCCAGTATGCAGAAACTTTCTTAGATAACTTTCCTTTATTCCTAAATCTTCCTGTAAACATTGCATGGAATCTCATTGTTCAGACAGGGTCTAGGTAGAAGTCTAAATTATTATTATGTAGACAACCAACCAATTCTCCTGTTCCAGCCTCCCATGAATCTCACTTTTAGAGATACTAGATGTACCCAGTTCCTCAGCTTTCTGAGGTTTTGAAGTACAAATCAACTTACTTCTGAGTAACATCCACTACCAGCTTAGCTTGAGCTTTCTGCAGCCTACAAAGTGGGTTACCACGTGTTTGCAACCAAACCCAAAGTTGGTTGCCAGTTTCTTTCCAGTTTCCAGAATTTTTTTTCACTAACATCTCCTCTTCTATTCTCTTTGTGCTTGTGGATAAAAGTTCTTATAATCCACTCATGTATTGATGGGCACTTGGGTTGTTTCCACATTAAGTATAGTGCACACTGTCTGGGGGATGGACATGCTTGAAGCTCTGACTCAGATGGGGCAAAGGCAATATATGTAACCTAAACATTTGTACACCCTCATATGCTGAAATTAAAACAAGAATTTAAAAGTTCTTATAAATATGTGTATCCATTCAATCCACTAGCATTAGCTAGTTCTGCTAACTTTTCACCTCATTAGAAAAATGCAAAATAAAATCATAATAAGATGGCCAAAAATCATAATAAATTCTCATTTATTAGAATGGCTATAATTAAAAACACCTAAGTGGACATATAGGAATAACATTTATCGGGTTGTAGGGCAGATGGGAGGGGGAGTAGGAGATGGGTACATATATACATAATGAGTGTGATGTGCACCATCTGGGGGATGGACATGCTTGAAGCTCTGACTCTAAGGGAGAAGGGGGGAAAGGCAACACACGTAACCTAAACATTTGTACCCCTATAATATGCTGAAATAAAAAATTAAAAAAAAAAAGACAGACAATACCATCTGTTGGCAAGGATCTGGAGAACTGGAATCCTATTGCATTGCTGATAGGAACTGAAATGGCATAGACACTTTGGAAAACAGCTGGGAAGTTTCTTGTAAAGTGAAACATAATTTACCATCTGACCCAGCAATTCCACTCTTAGGACTCTATCCAAGAGAAATGGTAACATACTTCACAGAAAAACATGAATACTAATGTTCATAGCAACATTATTCATCATAGCCAGAAAATGGAAATTATCCAAATGGTTCCCAAATGAACAATGGGGCACAAAACATATTTACACGATGAAGTCTATGCAGAGATAAAAAGAAGTACCGATACTGCCACAATGTGGATGAACCTCAAAAACAGTATGCTAAATTGAAGAAGCCAGGTGCAATATTCTACATATTGTATAATTCCATTTATATAAAATGTCTAGAAAAGGTAAATTTGTAGAGACAGAAAGCAGATTTGTGGTTGCTGAGGGTAGAAGCTAGAATTAACCACAGAAGTGTGCAAGTGGACATTTTGGAGTGATGGAAATGTTTTCACAATGAGTGTGATAGTTGCATAGCTATAAATGTACTGAGATCATTGAACTATACACTTGAAATGGGGGAATTTTGTTTTATGTGAACTATACCTCAATAAATCTGTTGGGTTTTTTTCAAATGTATCCAAACATTTTCACTACAAGTTTACCATTTCAGTTAAAATTTTTGTTGTTGTTAAAACATTAAGGCCTAATGGTACAGAAAAAAATAGCCTTGAGACAGCTTGAAAATTTACTTTAAGCATGAAATACTGTTTGTGGAAAAGAAAAGCCTCATGCTGCAAATGTGAATGACTCAGAATAGAATGAAGAAAAGAACTCCTGAAATATATATAGGCCAAAATGTAAAAAGAGACTTCAGTTTAGGTCACTATCCTTTGGAAAGCTGAAATGATATTTTGAAACCTTCCCAAAGGGACAGATGGCCTCCACCGTTGCTGTAAAAATGAAAAATTTATTTAATTCTTACTATGCATCAGGTACTGCGTTAAACAGTTTTCAACATGTGTTCCTTATTAATTCACAACTCTATGAGGTATTAAACACCTCCACTTTACAAACGAGAAAACTGAGACTCAGGGAGACTGAGGCACCTCCCCAACATCAGGTGATGGCAAAGCAGTCTCTGGTCAAACCCAGCATAATTCCAACATCGAAGCCTTCTCTGTAACCTCCACAACGTGCCACTTCATTCAAATCTCCATAACCATCTTAAGAGTTCCAGTGCCTAGAACAGCAAAAGGCATTTAGTAAGCAATCAATAAATATTTGTAAAATGAATTTCAGTCTTCATGCATATGGAGGTAATATACTGTGTTCTCAATAATCTTGTAGGAATAGGCTGAAATTACTAATCATAATTTTTTTGCTATGTCATATAGTTTCTTGTATTCTCAATTAACACTTACAGGAGCATTTTATTACGTGGATCCTCCACAAGTCATTCTTGTTTGGGGATGATTGTTGTTTTGACCCAAAGCAATGTTCCAGATTTTAGACTCTGACTAATTCCTCCTCCTTTAGAAGATTAGCCTTTTTGATTTAGGAGTACATGATGATCTCATCTTTCCCAAACTCCAGCTCCACACTTTTAGAATTCTATTATACATTTCCCCTGGGTGTCCTGACAAAAGACCAAATCTTTTCCACCAAACATTCTCCTCTTCCTCATCTTCTTATTTCTATTAATGCAAATGAAAATTCACCCTTTCACTTAGCCATAGAAATCTGATAGCCATGGCCAGTAAATGTACAATTCCTATTATTTATACCACCACAATGGCTCTCAAATAATTTACATTTGATTCCTATATGTAACTCTCTCATCCTATATATAGCATCTTATTTCACTGAGCTCCTGTTACCAACTATTTGATCCCTGGATGTCAACTTTGGTTTTTATCCAATAGACAATTTTCCTGGGGGAAAGTTCTTAATATCTTGTCAACTCCAATTCTGTTACTTCTCCTGAACATAGCTGGTTATAACTCAATATGAAGCCAGAATGTCTATGGAACAAACACAGGTGCAACCACAAGTCAATTTTTGACGTGCCAAGGTCAAGGAACTCACTTAGCATGTGCTGGGTGTCTGACTGGTCTATTGTTATTGCTATTGTTTGTCTTTTTGATTTTTTTGTTTTTGTTGCTGGGGAAGAAGAGGGAGCTTTGGTGAAAGCTGTTCGATTATGAGCTATTTCTGGTAAAGCAGGAGTAAATGTTTAGAAATTAGCTGAAAATACCTGCTTGGGATGGGCTGTAGAGGATATTAAATAGCCTGCTAGAGAATTGGACTTATTTCTCTATAAAATATGTAATAAAAATATAAACAGTAGTTATTTGAAATATTTAATAGTGATTATTGTTTATTTTTACATACAGAAGAATATTTCCATTTGAAAAGCTACCATTTCACCCTGGAGAAATTAGAAGCAAATAAATATGTTTTTGAGAAAAAATTAAACCTCAGGATAAATTTTGAAGATATAACAACAATAAATGCAGAATCCTGATTTTCTAGATATTAATCTATCTCAAAATTAAGTTTGCTAACTTATTTGTACATATACAGCCATGGCAATGCTATTCTCCTATATTCAGCATTCCCAAATGATGCTTGGGTAACCTACAACACTACAGCTTCAGCTGTCATATCCACTGACACCTGAGAATTTCATTTTATTATGCAAAATTCATATGGAGTTACATAAAATTCTGCCTCTGAGCATTGTCAGGTATTATTTGCTTATCAGTTAAAGAACGTTTTTCACTTTCTAGCTTTATGTATAAATCCATTTTCCCCAAGTGCATTTATGTTTGTTTCTACTATAGTTTCACCTCAGTGGAGTTCTGCTTACATTATTGATGGTGGGATATCATTCTCCAGGTGTATGAAGTGTCGGTCATTTTACCATCTAGCTTTCTTTGGCTTTTTGGTAACTTCCATATCCTACCAAATAATTGTTGTTACTGTTATTATTGTCACTTTAGCATTTACCAGAATTCTTTGACTCATTGTTAAGAGTTTATTTCATCTGCTAAGAGTTTATTAATATATTGATATATTAACAAACTTAAAATGACTTATTGCACAATTATTTTGTGTCAGACATTTGGCTAGACCAAGGGGAATTCAAAAACAAATAAGACACAAACATTTACCTCAGAGAGGATAAAGTACATTAAGGAAAAGGTATTTCTTTAAACAACTATGTGAGCTAGCCAGAGATCATCCCCTTGATCACCTTATTTCTCTCCTCTACAGACCTAGCAAGTGATTAGTTGTTTATTGTTATATGAAGAAATATTATAAACAGAGACCATTATCTGAATTCACTTGTGTACCGGTCTAGTAACACACAATGAAAAGAGTGAATTACAACTAAAACTTAGAATTCTAGAATTCTAAGAATACTTTTTATGTAGATTATCTTATTTGTTTATCATAAACTCTAGATATTAGATAAAATAGGTCTTTCCTACTTACTTTCCCAGTATGACACAAGGTGTTCACAGAGGCCAGTATTACTTGTTTGAATCCCTCAAAACACTTTATTCCTAGTTGAGATTTTTATTCCAAGAGATTATATGGGAGTTGGTAGTTATACATGACAGACATTTAATAAATGTATGTTGAATTATTAATATTCTTAATATTATTAAGAAGTATTGATGTTATTAATAATTATTACTGTAAAAATGGTTAGTATTATTAACAATGAATTTTTTAATTTTCTCATTTATTTTTTTTATTTCAGCATATTTTGGGGATATAAATGTTTATGTTACATATATTGCCCTTGCTCCAATTAGCTTTTGATACTTGATTCCACAATTTTATTCAAATCCAGTATGTTTACATGAAATCTATTTGAAATATTTTTCATCTACAACCAAAAAAAAAAAATAGCTCAAATCAAGTACAGTGAAGTGTCAGGGTTTCTATGGGAAAAATCTTTAAATTGTACTGTAAACTTCAGATGAAATTAATGTCTCATTTCAAAAATCATAATCATATTCATCTCATAATAACAAAAATACATGAATATTTATGAAAAGTGCTCATCAGGGTAATTGAACAGCAGAATCCTAGCATACCATTGTTTCTTCTTTCTCCTTTGTCATCTGTAATAAGAATACATTTTATACCATAATGTTATATTTTAGAAAATTGGAAATATCTTAGACAATATACAAAATATCACCTGACTCTATAGCTAATCATTTAGGATTTTTATTTTTCATGTGCTGGGATTCCACATCTGTTAATTCCTGTTGGTTATTAGGAATTCTTTCTCCTTCTGCCAAATATCAATTACCAAGTCTTCTTTATTTCTAAGTCCTGGCAGCTCTTCTGCTATTAAATTGAAGAATCTAAGAGCCTACAGAAGGAATTACAGTTGTGCCACCTTAGAGAAATTGTCGCTGTTAATGAAATCATTAACTATGAAATGCTTTGAACTTTCACAAGAAAAGTGCTACAATAAATATAAAGTCTTACTCATCACATTAAAGTAGCATTATTTTATGCTTTGTCAGAAATAAAAATATGGTTTAAAAATTTCCCTTGAAATCCAGTTGATTGTTTCTAAAAGAATGAGTAGTGAGTTCATTTCTTATACTGGGTGTATCTATTTATGATGAGCTTTAACAACTGAGACTCTTCATTGGGCCACATACGACACTAGCGTATGTCATAACAGGCACATTGTTAGTGCCTGTGACGAGATGGGGCATTATGGGACAGTATGCCTAAGCTTAGCTATTGGACTGTGATGCTCATCTCTACAACCCAGGGGAAGTTTAAAGAACTAGATAAAGATATAGGAGGTGGCCATTTCTCCCATCAGTAAATCTTACCATTTAAGGCATACCCTTTGGACGTTGAAAAGTGCCAAGTCCTCTCTTTTAGCACAGAAACATTTGTAGAGAATTTTCAAAAGACTGATGGTTTGCTCCTTTCTTTCTCCAGAAACACTCAGGGGCTAGCACTGTATAGCTGCTTCAAGGTCTTGTGTTGCCTAAAATAAGCATACACTTATAAAATGGTAGTTTCTTCAATTTATTTAGAAAGCAAAATTCTCTACAACAACTTATCAAAAGCTTCATCTTCAAAGGGGCAATCTATTAGAGACATATTTGGCAAAAGGTAATTAAAGCAAGGATGGTGCATAATTGCAAATAAGAGCAATACATAAATATGATGCTTCAAATGGCCAGTTTCAAATGACCACTTGAGGGCGCCAAAGCAGAAGCAATGAGCAAGTCCTACGCCATATTAGCACTTCTAAGAGATGGTCTTTGCTTCGAACACAACTGCAAAGCAAAGAATATCTTTGAAACTGGCAGATATGACAAGACGCATATTTTTACATTATTATTTTTCATTACTTCCAAATTCTGCAACAAAGCTAAAGTTTTTGCCATCACATGAAAATGGATTTCTTTATTTCCAACATGAACTTCAATGAAGCCAAAACTTCCATCCAAACCCACTGGAAACAAGACTTCCATCCAAACTCCAAATTTAATTCATTTTCTCTCAAAGTTTTTACTTCATTTTCAATTCTCTTATGACCATTTCTTTCCCACTAGCATTTTTCCACTACTCTGATTCCACTGTACATCCAAAGGTTTGAATTTTGTTTGTTACATTAGTTTCAAAGCCTCCAGCACTGCCTTGCTAGAGTGCTACAGTGGGTGGGACCTCTCTGGAGCTATAGTGTTCTGAACCTATGTTTGTTAAGCTTTTATGTCTCCATATTTTGATTTTTATTTATCTTTTCCCATTAGACTATGAGTTCTTTGAGTGCAGGAAATTGATCTTAAATATACCTATCTTCTGAGCAAGCACTCAACAAAAGTTGCATAAATGAGAAAGGAAAAACATGATTCCTAATCTCAAGTAGAATCTAGTCTGGCAGGGAACATGAGTTTGGCACCTCGAAAAGGTAAATGATATTAAAGGAGTTAATAGCAATATGATGTCACAATATGAGTTGTCTTTGGTAGTACTGTCCAATAGAAACATAATGAGAATCATGTAAGTAATTTAAAATTTTCTAGTAACTACATTAAAAAATAAAAGGAAACAGGTAAAATTAATTTTAATGGTATGTTTATTTAACCAAATACATCCAAAACATTAACAACATTTCAATATTTGACCAATATAAAATATTTATTATGAAATATTTTACTTCTTTTTCTGTCTTTAAAATTTAGTGTGTATTTGACACTTAAAAGACATTTCAATTCAGATGCTAAATTTTCATCAGAAATACTTGACCTATATTAGGATTTCTTAAAATTTACAGTTGAAAAGTAGATTCACATACTCAAGTTATTCCAAGTTTTCCAATAATTGAATTGAATGTCAAAAATTATCTTCCTTTAATAGTAATATTCACTTCCACAACACGAATTCATCTTTTTTTTAAAGAATTGGTTTGACTTTGAAGCAAAGTCATATACGTTTAAAACTACATCTCTCTAACACCATGTTAAGTGAAATAAGCCCAGCACAGAAAGACAAATCTCGCATATTCTCACTACTATTTGGGAGCTAAATATTAAAACAATGGATCTCATGGAAACAGAGAGTAGAATAATAGTTACTAGAGGCTGGCAAGGGGAGTGGAGTGAAGGGAGATAAAGTGGGGATGGTTAGTGGGTGCAAAAATATAGTTAGATATTTGAACAATATTTGATAGCACAACAAAGTGACTATAATCAACAAGTTACAGTATATTTTTAAATAACTAAAAGTGTGGAATTGGAATGTTCCTAACATAAAGAAATGATAAACACCTGAGGTTATGAATAGATACCCCAATTACCCTGATTTAATTAATATACATTGTATGCTCATATCAAAACATACATGTGCCCTATACATATATATAAATATTATGTACCAATAATAATTAAAAATAAAATTTTTTGAAAACAACAGCTCTTCAAGTTGAGTAAGTTCACTAACTCTTAGGTCAACTCAGTATTGTTAACACTGAATTCAAAAACTAATGCATAAATTTAAAATCAACTATAAATTAATCATTATCAACAAATCATTCTTCAAATTTTTCTTGTAGCTTATGCAGGCAATTTACACAAGATTGCCAGTTATAATTAAAACCTTCTGAATACTGTTCATAAAATGTGTAAAATCTTTATACTGTTTTGCATTATATAAAGTTTTAATTAAAACATAAGTTCTCATACATGTTTTCCTCATCACAAATATGCTTCTTTCTGTTGTTGGAGCTTCAAATTTATGCTATTTACCTATAGTGTGATGTCAGTGAGAGAATATAAACCACACAGCCATTTTTTATCTTTAATTATTAAATATTTGTCAAGCATTTCTTAGTTTCAAGAAAATCTTGAATTGTTATTAACAGCACAGTAATTTTTTTTAAAAGTTATTCACAACTCAGTGAGTTTTGGCAAAGAACTCAAGATCATTAGATTTCCTAGTCTTCTATAATATTTTCCTCAACAGTACCCCAAACTTGGAATAATTCATAGTATATACTGAACAAATGTACTCATGAAATATTTTGAAAAATATTTCTCAGAAATCTGCACACACATCATATGTATCATAGAACAGAATCAAGAAATAAAGAAACAAAAGTTATTGTTTTAAAACTCCAATATACTAGGACACTGTTATCATGATATAAATTAACTTTTTCATATTAGCTTAAATGCTCCTTTGAAGATATGAAAAAGTCAAAATGACCTATTCCATGCAGCTATGAAACCACATGTCTTTGTGTCTTTGGAAGTAAATCCTTTGAGACAAAAGGTATCTACAGTGCTAACTGAACAGTATCTCTTGTATTATGAGATTCAACTAAAGTGAAAAGAAAGTGATTTCAATTTTTCCAATTTTGATTCAATGGATCATTCATACTGTTAGAGAGATTATGCTTGTGAAGCAACTGTTCAGTGGCTTAATTGTAGATATTTCACTTTTTATAAAGTATCTTTCTAAAGCTTTTCTTCAAGATTTGATAACAAAACTATCATATCTGAAATAACTCCTTTTATATTTCTCCATCTAAAAAATGTTTTCTTTTTCATAAAAAAAAATAAGCCATTTAATAGCGGGCCATAGTTACAAGCTCAGATTTGGTTAAACCTTTTAATATTTTTGTTGTGGTGGTTAGACTATTAATTCTGATTTTAGGCAACTAATTTTGTTGGTTCTTTTTTGACTTTTGACTGTCGAGAGGAAAGTTATTATCAAATTCACTATATATTTGCTGAAAATGTGTCTAAATATTATCCACTTTATTATCTTAAAAATGTTTTCACAACAGCTGTTTTGTTTTGCTTTGACAGAGCAAATTGAAATTGCCATTCGTCATGAAATTTGTGACATATCTTCTTCTAGTTTGTGTGTGTGTCTCTCTCTTTCTCTGCTCCCTTCTTCTCTTCCAGGTGTAGTGCTGGCTTCTGCAACTCTTTATTTTACACCAATAGTATGCCTTCATTTTTAATCTAAAAAATATGTCCATACTTGTTTTTTTAACTAGAAAAATAATTTCATTATATTATAATAGAAATATAATAAATATTCCCATCATATTACCAATTATAATTCAATAGATATTGTAACTTGTGCTGTCTGTATTAACAACTCAAATGAACACATTACAATGTTCTATCAGTGCTTAGAAAACATTTTTGGAACTGAGTTGGTTCATGGATACTGACTAGACGATTGAGGTGTTAATTTACATTATTAGGAATGAGGAATATGCCCCCACCCACCCCAACTCCCCATACACACTGCAATACAGTATCTTATGAGACACAACAAAGTAAAATACAGTCCTACTAAAACAATAAAGTTGTGTTTAACAGAAAAATCCTTTGTACTGTTTCAGATTTACAGTTCAAATATAAATTAATTAAAATAAAATAAATAACTCAAGTGTCTTAGTCACAGAAGCCGCATTTCAAGTACTCAATGCGGCTACTCTACAGGTTCAGACATTCCCCAAGTTATGGTTTAAATGTAATGTTATTATTATCCAGAGTACACAGCACAAAAATATTTATCATTGAATTTGATATCTAATACCATATATGATTAGGGATGAAATAAACATGTAAACAAATGCTACAAATTCATAAAGACTTCGCAAAAGAATTGAGACTTTGACTATAATAGTATTAAATATTTAAAAGTGGAAAGAAATGCAGAAGGGCATTCTAAGGAACTAAGTATAAGCCGAAAAAAAACACAGATGGGAGAGTATGTGGCAAAAGAATGAGTGTAAGAAAAATCTAGAAAGTTAGGTTGCGGTCAGGAATAGAAAGCTTTCTGGGCTAGGAGCTGACATTGCCCAGTAGATAATGTGAAACTTCTGAGAATTGTAAACAAGAAAGTTACTATGGAGGACATATTTTAGGAAGATTCATCTGGCAACAGAGAGAATGGTGCATCGGTGAAAAAGAAATTAGAAAAATATCACTATAATTAAATCAGAGTCAGGCGATAAGGATCTGGACTATGGCAGTTGAAACCGAAATGAGTGAGATAAATTTGAGCAAAGCATGACAACGGAAGTCTTATTGGGGCTTGGCTGAATATAAGGAAAGGGAATAATTAAAATGCAGTCTACGTTTTTCATATGTTGTGAAGAGATTGGTTTAAAAGTGTCTTTGTATCCCTGGTAAAGAAATAGCATAATTATTTGTCTATCTTTCTTTCCCTTCCTACCAAAGTAAGAATTCAAATCTGAAGAAAAACCATGGCTATCCACCTACCTGAAAAGGACTTCTGTACAGCAGTGCACCTGGTTGGAGTGGTGAAGTTTTAAGAACCCATGAGTTTTCTGAGAAATTAAGGAAATGGAAAAGAAAAATGACTCAGGAAGTAGTCTTGAAAAATGCACACAGTTCAGGAACTAAAAAAGGAAGAAAAACAAGAAAAGTGAGAGAATCAGAAAAATGTTATGCCATGCACCTCAAACGGAGAAAAAAAATGTAAAAAGGGACAAAGTGTTAACAGTTGCTAAAAAGTGTATCAATTAGAGGTTTGCAACTTCATTTCCTTCTACTACAGTTTTAGTTTGTTCTTTTTTAGCAATATTTGCTAATACTTTTCTGCCCTGGCAAATCTTTTCAAATATAATCCTGAGTACTTACCAGTTTACCAATATACATTGTACTTTCTCTTAATGAATAAAAAGTAATATCTTCAACTCTAATCTTAAACTTTTAAGTTAAACCAAAAATGTATACTTGCTATGCTTCATGAAAGAAATTCTAAATTTTTACCATCTACTAGAATAAAAATACCGAGTGTAGAGAATATCTATTTTATTCTCCACACATCCTTCAACGTACCATGCATTTAGAAAGTAATTAGTAAGTACTTCATGAGTCACTTGAAGGAGAAAAAAGCAATTACTAAGTATATGAGCTAAACAAAAATGATTCATAAATGAGTACCAATATCTAAATATATGCATCTTGGAAAAATAACATCACCATTAACTTCTAAAGAAGATTGTGCAATTCTACCAAACATTCAGGTCTACAGTATTTTTATTCTTAATAATACCACATGAGGCTAAACCAATAAATATAGCAATTAATTTTTTAATCAATTTACTTGGTGTATAAGTTTTTAACTTTATTTTCCTTTCTTCTACAGCTGTTTCTACAAATGTTTAAAGAGTCAAATAAAAAGATTGCATTCAATTGAATTCATTTTAAAATACAGAAAAAATATAAAGTACTGAAATATTATGTAAATGAAATTGTATACATAGAGAAACATAAAGCAGGATGTATGTGTATAAAAAATAATACATGTTTAAAGCATCTCCAATTATATATGGACTAATAGGAAAATAGGAAGCCATGCTAAAATGACAATATCCTTTATGTTTAAGTATGTTGGAACTAGGGTTTTATTTTTTCATCTTTTACTCTTTACCAAAATGGTTATAATGAGGGTGAACTTTTGTAACCAAATGTAAATACATGCATTTAAAAAGAAAGCTCTAAATAATTTTTCTAATGACACTTTGCTTCTAAATCTTCTGCAATAAGTCTAAATCAACTTGCCTGCACATGCTAGCACTCTCACATATTTAAGAGATTAACAAGAAATTCAAAACTTCAAGCATGAAGTTCTAATACATTACTTGTGTTTAAATAATTAATTGGCAAATGAGATGAGCACAGAAAAGAATGCATTGAATTACTTAGATGAAGGAATAACATACATAAAAATTGTTAAAAGGATGACATAGTAAAGGAAACTAGTCTCATTAAATCAACTCTTTAAACATGGAGTGAGAAACTACTTGTTCTAGTGGCAATGAATGTTGTATTCATATCGTAATACTTTGCAGTACAAATATTCAATGCATTGTGCAGTTTTAAAGGGCTCAATCTAATTTTTTAAGTACTTCCTTAATAGGAGGTAAATTATGTAATAGTAGAACACAACTGTGTTTGTTTTAAAAATTCAATAAAACAATTTAATAATCATCATAAAGTATTTATCTACTCGAGTGAATCAACTAAGTACTCGATGGAAATTGCTTTAGTTCTCCACAGCCATTTACCTATGTGGCGTATTGTCTGCACACATTTCTCAAATGCTCCACCGACAGCATTCTAAATGCACTGGACAAAGGCGGCTGTACCAACTCCAATCTACAGACGAAGCTTCCATAAAAGTAAAAAACAAGGGAAAATAAACTACATGAAAAGCCTTAAGTACATGTCTCTTTTAATTATGGTTACATATTTTCCTTGGGAAATAACTCTTGGAAGAATTTGAGGGTCAGAACTGAAAGTAAAAAGTACATGGCAAAAAACACAACAAGCAAAGTCAAAGGACAACGAAATGCAAGAATGGATTTGCAAGATAGGTTATGCATAAAGGTCTAGTATTCCTAATGTATAAATATCTTAAAATATGAGGAGAAAAGTATAAAAACCAGATACGAAAAAGAGCAAAGAGTTCTCTCTCTCTCTCTCTCTCATACACACACACACACACACACACACACACAGATATATAAATGGGGCTTAAACATATGAAAAGATGTTCAATGATACTCTTAATAACAGTAATGAAAAATAAACAGATGCCACTTATGGTATCTCACATTCATTACACACTGTCCATAAGACTGTGAGAAACAGGTTCTATCATAAATTTTTAGGTATGCAAAATGGTGAAAGCTACATGAAACAAAATTTAGCAATTACTCACAAAATAATATATCTCTTTACCATTTGCTGCAGCAGTCTCATTTTCAGTAATTTATGCTAATATGTTGATATATCTCCGACAATGCAAAAATATATGAACCAAG
This sequence comes from Cheirogaleus major, assembly GCA_963574435.1. NCBI lineage: Eukaryota > Metazoa > Chordata > Mammalia > Primates > Cheirogaleidae > Cheirogaleus > Cheirogaleus major. The sequence goes on from CAUYPO010044115.1 coordinate 23,671, forward strand.
TTTTGCATTGTGGCATTATGTCTAACTGCAAATTACTAGAAACAACCTCATTGCCCATAAATAGGGGAAGAGTTAAATAAACTGTTACATACACACAATGGAATACAGCAACTGGAAAAAATAAGTAGGTATCTATGAACTGATATGGAGTGATTTTCAAATACATTGTTAAAAATGAAAAATAAAAATGGAAAGAATATATAGTATGCAACTTTTGTGTAAAGAGGAAAGGAGGGAAGATATGTATATATTTGCTTCTTTGTACGAAAAAGAAACCCAGGAAGAAAGGAAAATTCATGTCATGGATTACCACAAAACGGGAGGAGAATGAGAAAAGAGAACAGGAAGAGAATGAGATTTTTCTGAGTATATCTTTTTTTTTTTTGAGACAGAATCTCACTCTGTTGCCCAGGCTAGAGTGCCATGGCATCAGCCTAGCTCACAGCAACCTCAAACTCCTGGTCTCAAGCAATCCTCCTGCCTCAGCCTCCCGAGTAGCTGGGACTACAGGCATGCGCCACCATACCCGGCTAATTTTTCTATATATTTTTAGCTGTCCAATTAATTTCTTTCTATTTTTAGTAGAGACGGGGGTCTCGCTCTTGCTCAGGCTGGTCTCGAACTCCTGAACTCAAACGATCCACCCGCCTCGGCCTCCCAGAGTGCTAGGATTACAGGCGTGAGCCACCACGCCCAGCCAGAGTATACCTTTTTATATAAACTTCACCTCTGAACATGTTAATACTTTCATAATCAAAAACTAAAAGAAAATCCATAAGAGCTGGAGGAAAAAAGTAAAATAGGACACCAATCAGAAAAAAAATGAACCTATATCTTTATCAAATTAATAAATATAATCATGCCAAAAATATCAAATCAAGTAATTTGAATATAATATTCTGATTGTATCTTAAATGGGATGTATTCTAAGGACAAAAATGACTGCCAAGAAATCTTGAACTTTATTTGGCTAGTTTGCTGTTGAAGTGATATTGGTGGAAAAAAATCTGAATATTTTTTGTATTGTAGAATAAATTCAATGAATATGTTTGTTGATATTGTTGAACAAGATATGGGAATGAAGAGAAAGAATTCTGTATGTTGAATTAAAATTCTAGATATCAGCATGAACTCTCTCAGTAGAAGGGTGATGACAGATGATAGAAAGATAGATTTATATTATAGATTTATAAATATATTTACATTTATATAATTGAGAAACAATGACACCTCCAGTAGAAATAAGCATATCCCTGAAGGTTGGGGCAAGGGAAATACAATGAAAGATGGAACATTTTGTTTTGCCACAAAGTAAGAAAGTACTGAAAAATGGATGGTTGCAAGATCCAAGCAAGGGTTACCATTAGCAAAATATGGGTGAATTTGAATAAAAATTAATGATCAGAAAAATGTATTATAAGATATTAAATTTTAAAATAATTAGAATTCTGAATGATATTCAAAAAAATGTGGGTAACGGAAGGAATGTACATTCTTCTTTACAGAAGACTGACAGCCAATAAATCTAGAAAAAATTATAGAATTAGAAAGTCACTGTTTTTGAACTACCAACATAATAATTGATTCAGGAAAGAATCATCAATGGATGCTAAAACCACTGGGTAAAATTTTTTTGTAAAACAGAATATTCGTGTCATCTAAAAGTGTTATCCCAAATATTACTAATTCAAAGTGTAGAAAGGCACCTTTTTGTGTGAGAATACCAAGTGGTCAAACCTGACAGCAATAGGACACCCTGATATTATTTGCCTCCTAATGTAATGCATTGGAAAGACATCATTTCACCTAGTATTTTCAAAGAAAATCTCATCATGAGGAAACAATCAGAGAAATCTTAATCATGGACAAATGCAAATTGTGGGGCATTATACAAAACCATTGGACTGGATAATTCAAAAATATCAACGTTGCAAAGAAAATGTGAAAAAACTACCCTAGATTGAAGGAATCTAAAGAAGCATAACAACAAAATCCAATTTTTTATTGGATTCTGGGTCCAAAATCTAGAAAGAAAAAATGAACTAAAAAGAATATTTTGTGGGAAATTTGAATAGGAACTTTAATTAACAAAATTATTGAATCAATACATATGTGATTGCAAAAGAATCAATATGATGCCTTAATTATACTGGAGAGGAAAGAAAAGTAATTTAATATAAAATAACATGTAATTCAATATTTTACTATTGAAGTACAAGTATATTTTAATTTAAATATATAATAAAACAGTCAGATGTTTGTCCCTGAATATAGACTCATCGTGAATGAGACCGCTATGTATGCAGACTGGTATCCGTGTGTTACATTAGCAACACAGACAGCATGAATGACATTAATGTTACCACCTTCAGTTTTTGCAGTGGTGAATAATGCTCGGGAAAATTCCAAACAAAACAAAACACAATATTCTTTCCTTTTACACTGTAGTTGTATTGCTGATAAAAATCAGTAAAACATAAAATAGTACAAAATATACTTCGTGTTTGTATGTAAAAAAGGATTTATTTCTAGGCTCTTAAAATTATAAAAAGTGGGCTGCATGGCAAGAGCACCTCCCATCCTGCGGTATGTTTTGAAGGGCTGGTGATTGCCTTTGCTTATGAACACTCAAGGTTCTCTTTTCAGACTCCGGCACCTCCTGGCAATAAGCTCTCTTAAAATTTCAATTTGGTGTTCATTCCACAAATATTTAATGACTGTAAACAATTTTCCAGGCGTTATTCTAGATACTTGGGATACATCAGGGTACAAAACAAACATAATCAATAGACCCAAGGAGATGGTGCTCTAGTGGGGGCAGGTTGATGGTCAGCGAAGGAGACAATAACAAGTAAGTTTCACTCTTTAGAAGGGGATTAGAGCTGGTAATGAAGAAGCAGAGCACAATCTACCATGGAAAGGATGGTCAGGAGTGGAAGACAGACAGGTGTTGGCAGGGGAGATGGCAAATTTTTAGTATTAATATGGTCAGGGGAGGCCATTTAGCAAAGGTGAAATTTAAATAGAGACTTGAGGGAGAGAGAGAAAGTGAGCTAAGCAGACACCTGAGGGAAGAGAGTTCAAAGGGGTAAAGAACATGAAAACATCCCCTAAGGGGAAGCATGCCAGACCTGTCTAAGGAAAGCAAATGGCCATGTGGCTGGAGGAAACAAGGCTGGCTGAGCCAGAAGTAACAGGAAACTTTGCAGAAATCCAGGCAAAATATGCTGATGGCTCCCTCATCCCCCTTCCCTGGTCTTCAGATCAGCTGAGTAGTAGTGTAAATAATAGGAAGTTTTGTTTCTGGGTATATATTTATTTCCAGTGATTCAAAGGCCTATATTTTGATGATTATTAATGGGATTGCCTAGGAATCAAAGCCAGAAATCTTGTCAAGTCATGGTCCATAAAATTGTCCCTTACCTTTTCTCTTTTTTCTCTCTTTGTACTTGCCCTAGTCTCGTCTCCTTAGACCTCACCTGATGTTCTACCTTGACCTCTGGTCTGCCCCCTCAGGGCAAGGCAAAAGCCGAAGGCCAAAGAGTAGAGGCTCAGCTACTCTGACCTTGACCTCAGGCTGCCCCTCAGTGGATGTCGGTTCATGGTAGAATTAACAGCTCTGTCAGATGGAGAGTACACAGGTGGTATTTGAGAAGGGCATTGGGAATTAGTCTCCAACTCCTGAGCTCAAGCTGCCTCAGCCTCCCATTGTGCTAGGATTACAGGCGTGAGGCACCACGATGGCTTGGGCATTGGAGATCAGGTTCCTGGATTCTCCCAGGTCCTACCCATCTCCTGATGGTGGGGGAAGAGAAGGGCAGCTGTGTACTATGACTAACAGCCCTACCAGGACCAGACAGATTTGGAGAGGAGTTGTTCCCCACCAGAAGGGATATTTGACAGCCAAAAACCTTGAAATAATAAGGTTCCCGATATCAAGTTTTCAAGCACTATTCACATTGTATAGAACTGAAAAACCTGTTGATTTTGTTTCTGATTCTGACTGAATAGACTATTCAAGCTGTTTCTTTTTTTCTGAATTTCAGACTCTTTTTTCTATTTGTTTTAGTATATGATTTATTTCATATGGTTCACTTCCAACTCAAATGTTTACTTCTGAAAACATTTGGTCTTCTATTACAATTTTAAAGGTGCCATTTTTTCCTACCATTACATTCTACCGCCCATAACAGAGTGGTTAACTAAATGGATTTTGGTATCAAGAAGACCTGGCCTTGAATCTTGTCTCTACCATGTACTAACTGAGTATCTTCTAGCAATTTACTCAATCCCTCTTAGTTTTCCATGTCTATGAAACAGGAATAATAATAGGATCTTATTTATAACCATGTTGTATAAAATGAAATAATCATGTAAAGATTTTATAATATCTGTTACATAGGAAAAATTCAAAAGGTTTACTCTAAGTACACTATTATTAAAAGAATTAATAAGAATTACTCTTGGGAAGATGAGAATAATTGCAAAAACACTGTAAGTATTTTAAATTTAGACTGTTTTTATAATTCATGACTTCTGAAGAGTCACTTCATTAAATTCCATAAGTAATTTTAATGCCATTTATTTATAGTTTTAGATGTAAAAATGAGACAGTCAAAGAAATGCTAGGCTATTCAGGAGTTGAATTGTTGAGCAACATATCACATTTTAAGTGTCACTTAATATGTACCTATCTGTGTTTTGATTATAATAATATTCAATAAATCAATCAAAACTTTATAAATACTATTGACAAAGACTCTCCCTTGACCTAACTCTAGTCAGGCTCCTCTGAACTCTCTTCTAAACTAAGACCTGACTTTTGGGTTGATGTGTTCATCCATGTTCAGTTTTAGCAAGAATCATTCTGGGTCAATTTAGAAAAAAAATTGATGTCTGATCAAATTCTTTATCCCCCACCTTCAATATCTTATTACTCTGCCTGACTTCAGCAATAATCCTGAATTGGTCCAGCCAGAATTCCCCTTACCCCAGATATCTCCACTTAGTAATTTTTCATCCGCTGACCACCCCCGACCCTGCTCCTTGGCTAAAAATCTCCACTTGTCCTTATTGTATGAAGTGTGACTGATCTCTCCTCTACAAAACCCTGTTGTAATAGTCCCCTTTGAATGAAACCTTCCTTACCATCTTTATCAAGTATCATGAATATATTTTTTCTTTAACATTATGTGCCAGGCAATGTGCTTCATTTTTCAAAAGGTCTGTATTAAGGACCCAACTTCTGTTAAATGACAAAAGCACTATTTGCACATTCTGCTAACAATGAAATATTGTGCAATTAGCATAAAGGACTATTTGAGTGGATTGAAGGGTGAGCTGCATAATGAGAAGCTAATTACAGGGAGAGATCCTTGCTGCAGATATTTGTAGAATACTTCTTTTCTCACAAAATGCAGAATATTTATGTGGCAATTACATAAATCAGCTGATTTCTGGGATAAAATTGTGCAGGAAAAGATTGTTATCCTAAACCAAGAGGAAATATTCTCTGTTCCCATTATTTCATAATTAAATTTCATGTTCTTTTGTAATTAACCAAAATACAAATGTTGATTTTGCCACCTGTGTATATAAGTAGAGCTGGAAAGATTGAACTGAAATTACTTTTCACTTGAAAGTATATGTAATTTGTGTACTATTGATAGACTCTTTTCTAACTCTTAAAGTTTGTGGTGAACAATTTTTTGCCCATGAAACAAAAAGGTGGAATCACTTAGTTTACATTATTTTTCCCTGTATTGAATGAGTCAGTCTCTATTTCAGTGTGTTTAAGAATTTCTCAAAATGTGTTAACAACAGCAACACTTCCCCATCCCTCTCAGCTCTGCCCTGTCCAACCCCCCAAGAAGCTAATCTAGTCTCTAGAACTATCTGAAGTTAATCGGGAAAGCTGGGCTATAATAAACAAATCTTAAATACCAATGAGGCAAAGACTGTGAAATTTATGTTACTTTTAAATCAGTCTAGGTGCTAATTAAGTAGATTTAGAAGCTGATTGTGATGCATATGCTTATAGTTGATTATTATATATTCTGAAGCAAAAATCCATAGTCTAACACACAATTTGACAATGGGAAGAAGATATCAGATCTAGATTGTCCCTCAATATCTCATTCAAATGGCCATGATAAATAAACCCAAAATTTATTTTAAGAACTGTAATTGAAATTTATTTTTATACAGAACCTTGCAATTTGCAAATTACCTTCACATTTATCATTACCTTCCCTGCTACATTGCAAACATCTTAAGACTAGAGATTCTGACTCACTTATGCTGTAACCTTTAGGCTTCACAAGTTCCGTGGGTGTCCCCTTGCAAGTTCCTGGGATGCTAGTTGTAGCCAAGAAGCTCCTCTCCCTCATAAGTCTTGGTCCCAATTCTACAAAGCTCTCCTACTACTTCTAAATTTAATAATCACAGTATTTTCTCTTTTTTACCAGCCACAGGGGTAAACCTACTTCCTTTAGCTACCACCTCTGTCCTATGGCTTGCATGTGTCTCCTCCAAAATTCAAGTGCTGAAACTTAGTGGCCAATGTGACGGCATTAAGTGGTGGGGCCTTTCAGAGGTGATTAGGTCATGAGAGTTCCTCCCTTCATGAATGAAATTAAGGACCTTAATAAAGAGGCTTCATGTAGTATTTGAGCTCTTCCTTCCTTTTCATTTCTGCCTTATACCATATGAGGACAAGCATTTCTCCCCTCCAGAGGATGCAGCAACAAGACACCATCTTGGAAGCACAAAGCAGCCCCTACCAGACAATTGAACCTGAAGATCCTTTGTTCTTGGACTTCCCAGCTTCCAGAATTGTGAGGAAATAAATTTCTGTTCTTTATGAATTACCCATTCTCAGGTATTTAGTTATAGCAGTATAAATAGACTAAGACACCATGAATCGTTAGTCCTACCTATTTAAATTTTCACTTCTTTAACAAATTATTAAAAATTCTTGCATTAAATCCTTTTAATTTAACTGGTGTGGTTTCTCTTTCTTGACTGGACCCTGACTAATAGAAGAGGAAGGAGTGAAATAATGTAAGGGAGACTGGAATAAGTATATTGGCCAAGTTCATCATTTTGGAAGCTTAACTGTGCACTTTACATACAGATCTTTGTATATAAATACTTTTTTAAAAACAAAAATAGACTTTTCCATTGGCAACTTGCTATCAAGTTGTATCAGCTCCCACATCTCAGTCTTCCAATTGGTAGATGCCTTAAGACTTCTAATATCATAATAACTAGTTTCTGATGCTGGCTAATTTTTTGGAAATAGATGCTTCCTCACCTCATTTTGTGAGTGACACTGAAAAACTTTCTTATTCTTACAGCCAATAGGAGCACAGAAATAAGTGAAGAAACTAAGACAAACTGATTTCCTTTAGTCCCTTTCCTTGATGAAAAAGGAAAGAAATACATAACATCAAGAATCCAAGCCTGGTTACCAACTGCATTGTAGGAAGAAATGGTCAGGTGGATTGGTCTTTTTCTTTTTAGAGTTTTATTGAGCACTCCAAAAAAAAAACTTAGTTCTCTTTGTATTGTGATGGAACAATAGTATCCAATGTTGAAGTCTCTCTTGAAAGAAAGTGTTTCAAACATTCTAAAAAAATGTTTCTAAGAGGTCAATTTCTGAAGCTAGCTGATTTAGTTTGTTTTGACCTAAAAACAGGCAACTACTATAGAGACTACGATATTGCACACACTGTTTTTAAGAACTCAGTGTTGTTGCTATCTAACTCGTGTCTGCCAAATAATTCCCAAGTCCTATCTATATAAACAGTCTCCTTGTCAAAACTGTGACCAAATAGAAAGACTCATCATTTTTTGTCCTTCTTGCAATATTCCTTCTTTTCACTATTATCATCAATTATTATTCTTTTAACAAAGATTTTTTTGTAGTTGACATTTTCAAGGAAAGTCTTAAAATACTTTCAAATCATTACTTCCTAAAAAGAGAGTAAACCTCTGAAAAATCACATGACTTCTTTATGCCTTCATCCCAAGTCGAACACTATCTCTCTTTTATGCAATAAGCATTTTTGATCACCCACTATGTGCCAGGCCTGTGTCACTCTGCCAAGCATTGGAAATACAGAGACAACCCGGACCCGGAGCCTGCCTCAGGAAGCTCATAGTCTCTTAAGATGGACAAATGGCTACACTGTAAGACAGGATATGGCGACTAGCTAAAGAGAGAGCTATGAAAGTTCATAAGAAGAAGGTAAGATAAATCTTATCTGGGAAGATCAGAATTGGAATAGGTAACATTTGTATTTAATTTAACACTAGTTTATTTCATCACATAGCCACAAAGGTACCATCTTAACTGTAACAGGATGGATTAGACTTAAATGAGTTAAGACCTGAAATAAGATCTATCCACAAAATAAGAACTGAACTTAGGGAAATGAACCTAGCTGTAGGTTCTCTATCTTAAAGTATGGTCCAGTGGTACCTCCATCAGAAAGATCTGACTACTTCTTAAAATTTTGGATTCCTAAGTTCAATTCCCAGAGTGTCTGATGTATTGACTGGGGTGGGTGAGTGCAAAAATGTGTTTAACCCATGCTTCAGAGAACCACTATGCATGCCTAAATTTAAGACTCCTGGTGCAGAAATTCTTCAGGCAACAAGGGTAGTACAAAGAAGTAGCTCAAGTTAGGGACATCCAACATGACAAGAATATATGCTCTGACAGGCAGGTAGACACAGAGCACAGCACAGCATTAGGGAACCCAGGAGATAACATTGCAAATTCAGGGACACCTGCAGCAAGGCATCCTGGCCTCCCTCTATGGCCCTGGCTTTTGTGATTTAAAGTTTAAGACTCTGTTCCAGGTGAGAGTATAGGGATAAAGCCAGTTAGACAGAGCAAATTAAATCCCACAGTTTTAAAAAGCACTAGGCAGTATATCAAAAAAGGAGCTTTGGCACTGGAGAACACACCTGCGATTTAGTTACTAGGAACAGGGGACAAGATAAGAAAGGCAGAGCCTAGTTACTAGAAGACCAGAAGCATATTTTCTTGAGTAAATTTTAATTCTGGTTCATTGTTAGAAGCAACTAAGAAGTTTTATAATAAGATGTACTCTGAAGCTTCTCAGTAGACCTACAAAATCCAAATCATGGAGACAGAAATATGAATTTTTATAAAAGTTCTTTTAGGTAATTCTAAAATTATTTGGGTTTGAATAGCAATAAACAAAGACTCTTCTTCTCTGTCCACAACCATCACAACCCCACCAATCACAGGTCATGACTGAGCCTGTGGTGGGAATCCAGGGGTAGATTCTAAGAGAAGCCTGTGGGCCAGACACGGACACAAGGATCTCATGGCAGAGGACATGTCAACTTGCAGGCTCTGTGCATCTTACGGCAAATAAGAGATTTCCAGCACAGAAAGTCATCAAAGTTTGTTGTTGTTATAGTTTTATCATAGTATTTAGAATAGTTCTCTGGCATATGAGTACTTAAAACAGAAAAAATTCCATTGGCCCTGTCTTAGTCTGTTTGGGCTGCTATAACAAAATACTAGCTAGCTTATAAACAACTGAAATTTACTTTTCACAGTTCTGGAGGCTGGGAAGTCCAAGATAAATGTGCCAGTAGATTAGATGTCTGGTGAGGGCCAGCTTTGTGGTTGATAAGTCCTCACTAAACACTGAATCCACATTAGGAATATCTAAATACATCCCAAAGGCCTCACCTCCTAATACCGTCCCCTTAAAGGCAGGATTTCCACATATGAATTTTGAGGGGACATGTTTAGACCATAGCAGACCTATCATCTTGCTCCAACTCAATAAATAAATGTCATTTTCAGATATCGCTGAGACTTTTCCCTGTCTGAGATTTTTTTTCATGCAGTGAAAAAGAGTAGTATTAAATATAATGTTAACTTAAACCAAACAGCATTGGCAGCTTATAGAATATTCACTTGCTCCATGGGTTCACACCGCATCATGCTACTTTTTAAATCAAATTTTGCCTTTAACCTTTAGTTTTAATTTATTTCTATCTGAAACACAAGTGCCATTGATCACATTGAAGGAAAGCTGAGCTAGAAAGGCAGTAACCTAGCTAAGCTGCAAGCAAATGAAACTTTTTTATAAAGAAAAAGCAGTAAAATCGCAAGACAGTCTGCATTGAAAACCAGCAAATATATGCTAAACAGTGTCCAATTCCATGGGGTGCCACCCAGTTGAAAATAAGCCAGGCCACCTGATTCCTTCTTCCACTGGTAAAGACCATCTCATGTGAACCAGCTGCCATGGATGTGGTTCAGAAAGCTGTCCCTGAAAAGAGCTCTGGGCCATCTGTGCTTGCAGTTCTATTAATAGAATGTTCTCCAAATCATAGACCTTCATCAGTAACCTCACATTAAGACCTTCTCCAACATGAGATCCGGAGAACATCACTCATCAGCATTTCTTATGATCTATTGGAAGGGCACCTTGATTGGAAGGAAAGAGAGGTATGGTGGGAGCCAAACAAGACTGTGAACTGCCTGAGGCCAGGGGCATAACTTTTTCCTTTCATCTTGCCAGGGGCAGGCTCTGTGGCTGACAAAAAGTTGAGTGTTGCATTGTATTGAAGCACTTTGTAAGGCCAAACACAGAAACACAGTGCAAGAAGTTTTATAAAGTTATCACGTAATAGAAAAAAGTATAAAAAGTAGTTTTCATTATTGAAGAAAGATGAGGAAATATAGGCTTATCAGTAAATTAACTTGACCAAATAGACACAGATCATGCCTGGGCAAATCCAAGGTTCAGACACGGGGCCTTTGACACAGAACCTGCAATAGGCAGCCCACCTTCTTACTCTATTTTGTTCTCCTATCTTTATGGTTGTACTTGGGAACGTCAGCTTTGATTGTGATTTATTTCTCTTGAGCCAACCTTTGACAGAAGTTTTTTTATGACTCCAGAGAAAGGTGAAATGACTAACACGATGAGCCCAGAGTAGCAATGAGATTTTTTTAAATTTATTTTTGGGAAATAGAGAGGCTTAAACCATATAGAAATAATAGCAGAGGGTATGAGAGACAGATGGAGTCAAACCAGGCAGAAAATGTACATATTTGATAAACTTAAGAGAAACTGTAGAACAAACTAAAGGAAAGGAATAAAAAGAATAGTCATTATTCTTGATTAGACCTATAAAAAGAAAACAAAAGATTTTGCTAAGGTCATTATTTTCTCTTCAATAACATAGAAAGTTAGTGGATACTGGAAACACTGCAGCAATATCTAAAGACATTGCTGTGCATTAAGGAAGTAGCATTCCACTTAATGTGCTGGCGAGGAAAGAAACATACGTTAGCCAAGGCTGATTACAAGATCCTTATAGTTATTTACCCACTAGGGTTCTCTTAAGAATAGCATCAAATATAAGAGATATGACTAGTGAAGATGAAAAAGATATTTCGAGATACTGTCTGAAATCAAGCACATTGTGCATGATATACATATATACATATATATCATCTATCCATTAATGTGTGTGTGTATATATATCTCATATAGCATATAACATAATACTGCCAAGAACAAAATAAAGAAGTTATTAAAATATGTATAAAAAAGTCTAATACAAAAGTTAGAATACAGTCAAGAGAACAAATAATCTAAGACAATTGGAAATGTAGTTTATTCAGTCTTTTATTCATGTGCCAGACTGTAAAAAGTCTTAGACGTTATTGATGTTCCAAGTCTAGTTCTGTTCTAGGTTTGCCTACAGTTTAGTAAAGAAGATAAAAATGTTTTAAGAGGGAAACATAGCAAGATGGCCAAGTAGAAACTTCCATGAACACCATGAATACCAAATTCAACAACTACCCAACAAGGAAGCACCTTCAGAGGAACCAAAAATCAGGTGAGCATTCGTAGAACCTGGTTTCAATATTATATCAAGTAGAGAGACACTAAAGAGGGCAGAAAAGACAGTCTTGCATTGCCTATGCCACCCCTCGCTCCATCCCCCCCGCAGTGCCACACCAGCCCTTCAAGTGGAGAGAGAATCTGTGCGACCCTCGGGGAGGGATAGTGAAGTAATTGTGGGATTTTGTACAAGAACTCAGGGCTGTCCCGTCACATGGGGAACACAGCACAGGGAGAATTCACCCGATGCCCAAGGAGGGAACATTTACACCAGCCAGGCCAGAGGGAAATGCTCTGTCCAAGCCCGATTTCTGGCTAGCCCCACCACTGGCTGACAAAAAGCAGTCTAGGGCCCAGTACAAATTTGTAAAGCTTAGACTGTAGGAGCCATTGGGCAATTCCTGTAACTGTGCTGGTTCAAAGCCAGTGGACTTGGGGTGCATGTGACCCTGTGAGAATCCAGTGGTGGTAGTCAAGCTAGTACTTGTGTAACCCACAAATTCCATATAATCATTTTGTGAAGGGTAGAAACAACCACCACATTACAGAAACGATAAGGTTTTGAAATCAGCAAAATACATGATTAGAAAAAATGAGACCAGAGAATTAGAAGTGAAATGTTTAATATTATATGTTGATGAGACACTAGAATACGCAATCCATTCAGTCCTTGTAGAAATGTTATTTTACTTATTCCCAGAGAAAGTATTATGTATATTACTTTATAGTAAAGTTCCACAAAAATTAAATTATATATTAATAATTAAAGTAGGCATTAATTATTACACATGAATGTTATTATTTTTAATTTGAGTTTGATTATTTCCAGTTAGAAACTGCCTAAAGTCTGTGATCAGGGTTAATCTTTATTTATAAAGAGAAATAGTACACTAAAGAAGCTTTTTCATTCTAGTATAACCATATTATGGGCTTATTTCTTTGCCTCTGCAATATTCCATACTGTGTCTTTTATTAGGTTCTGTTTTGTCAAGTAAAAACAAGCTGAATGTTAACACTCTATGTTAGAAAAACACCAAAACTTTTAGTGAAGAGCTTACTTTTTGTTTTAATTTACTGAAATCACCTGCATACCCTTTTAAAAAAAGATTAACTACATTGTTTTAGGTTTTATTTTCCAAACTACTGTTTTCCTTTTGTTCCTTGAAGAAATTAGTTTGGGGAATATGCAGTTTCATGCTTAAAGATTTGCAGACCCTTTGATAACACTTGATGACAGAACTGCCTCAAGTGATCTTCTGAGCTGGCAGCCTTCCCAAATTTGCACAGACACAACCTTCAGTGACCTTTCGAGTTGTGAAACTGCATGCATCATCGTAGGAAAACTGTACCCAACGCAGCTGGACAGGCCATTTTTCAGAGGATTAAATCCATCTTGGTTCATACATAAGTAGTGAAGGTATGTATAGATCCACATAATTTATCAAGTCAAGTAAAACTTCCCTGTAATTTAATAGCACAGTGAACACATGATTTTATTTGAAACTTTGTGGTGTTAATAAAGATAAAGAGGATGACTAATTCAAAATTGCCTGAAGAAGAAAATTAAAGTTTCCAAAATATTGTATCTTCCAAATATTTCCAAAAATTGTATCTTTGTTACTCTAAATGAAAGTTCATATGATATATTGGACTCTTAGCTTTAGATTGCCTTTCCATAATTACTATTTTTGTCTACATTATCAATTATGGATAACCTTTACTAGATACATCTCTCCATTATCATGCAAAGACAGGATTGCCTGCCCTTGCATGAGAAATAACGTGTTTAATTTGAATCATGTTGAAGTTGGTAAAGTGGCTTTGGGGAAATGAAGATTTTTTTTCTATTACTGGGGTATATTTTATCCACATATAAAGCATCAAGATAATAGTATTTATTCATAAATAATAGTGGAGTAATATAGAAGGTTTCCCAAATTATTAACGCATCAACTGATATAGGATATCAGATATGACCTTAAAGGGTCAGTTCAAAAATTTTATATAGTTATCTCTGCATATACAGTGCATCTCTCAGGACCCATCTAAACTCACCTCTGTGAAGGCTTTGCAAATTTCAAAGCATCCTTAGCATACCTAGAGGGTTCTCTCCCCGAGCCTCAAGGAATGCATCTAAAACACTCTTACTGTGTTTAGTTTGTAGAATAGTAAATTTAGGATCCATGCCAGCATCCCACAATACATGCCAATATCCCCCTTTCATTCCTATTCTTTCATTCTGACCAGGCTTAGGAAGGCAGAAAAGCAAGTTCCTTATTCTACTTCAAACAGTCCCACAGGACTCATTTCTCTAACAAAAACTCCCAAATCACTGTTAAACCTACAGCTAACAGAAATAAAGACAAATTATCGAGACAAATAATAGCCAAAGCTATGATATAACAAAATTTTCTTTATTCTCAGATATGTCCTATTAAATGAACTGTTCTGTTTGTGAAGTATCAGTCTAGACTATGAATCTATTTAGAAATAAACTTGGGATTTTACTTCAATGAATGGACTAATTAAATGTTAAGTACTACAGTGGAAATTATTATAACCAGGGCCTTTAGAGACAAAAAGTACACCTTTGTAGAGATTTCCTACTTGGTAATGAAGGCAAGAATAGTAGAGTTGTGATAGGAAAAAAATTACAGACCACTCTCTCTGTTCTCTTTCTACCAGGAAATAAAAGATGTATATATAATATATATATTTATAGTATATATACATATTTATGCTAAGTATATATATATTTATAGTAAGAAATAAGAAATAATGATAAATAAAAGGAAAACGGGGGCAGATAAAGGAAGGATTCTTTACCTCACTGGATTTATGTAGACTTCATGTAGTGTTAAAGCTGTTAAATATGTTGATTGTTAAGAAACTAATGTCTAGAATGGGTGTTGTTTAGAGTTTCCATTATATTATTTTAACACATCTTGAAAAGGGGGACTATAAATCCTTATTCCATTGTGTTAATAAACATCATATTTACAAATTACACTGTGGAAACCATGAGAAGCCACATCTCCATTAAAACTCTCTGTTTCTTCTATTGCCAAATAGAAGGATGGGATAGGTACCAACAATTTAGGTCAAAAAGAATATCTCTCTAGGAAACCAAGCTGAAGGAGAGAGGACCAGAGTTACCAAAGGGACGGGCATCTGATGAAATGAAAGAAGCCAGGGTAGACAGAAGCACAGCGGATAACATAATAGTTATTTTGATCCAGTGAGTATTGACCAAGAGAAAAAGGGATTTACATTGTCACAATTACTCCTATCTGACAAAGTCTAATAAAAGTTTCTAGGTCACCACATACTTCAGTTCTATCAAAGTGACTTTCAGATGTCGTATAACTGTGTAATTTATCTTTTGACTGAAGTTAATCAAATAAACTAGGAGGTCTTTCAAGACCAGATTGACCCTGACCTGGAGGTATTCATTCTCCATAGCTTGTCCAATGAGGAAACTATTTCAGTCTTAGGAAGTCTTAAAAATAGCAGAAGAAACATTCTCACAAGAACCTATACATTAGGTGGGGAGAAATAACCACTTTTGAATGGCTTTTCTTTCCTCCACTTGATTACACTCATTATGTTTTGATGTTAGACTTTCAAGCTGGTCAACATTTATGGAGACAAGAAAAAAGGGCTGTAATGAGTGGTCACAAACATCACACTCTGACAGGGAGGGGAGAATAATGTCCAAGGATTTGGTGAAATCAGCACACCTGGAGTAGGGTGCTAGGGAGATCCAGCTCCAGCCTGAAGGATCACAAAAAAGAGATTTTCCTGGGTGATAAGACGTAGAGGGAGAAGCACCTCACCTGACTGCAGCAAACAATGGCATCTGGAAAAGTCGTACCCTGCATAATCAGAAAAAAAAAAAAAGATGGATGACTTAAAAAACAGGTTCTTCCTTTCCTATTGTCAACTATGCATCATTAATGATTCAAGCTACTGAGTTTAAGATGAATGACATTTAGATTAAATTATGTAAACTATAATAAACTCAATTACAATTACCTACTCATTTATCTTGGTTTGCAGTTAATGTCCCAAACCTCACTCAGAAATGATCAGAAACGTTTAATCATTTGTGTATAAAGTGTGTCATTTTTTATTTTTTTAAACTTTTGTCAGTCGTACTTGCACATACTGAGTCAAACAGTTCTATAAAGTTATACAAACACAAATTTAAGAAGTCAAATGGTTCTGTGTGATTTACTACGAAAAATATACTTTCCTTCCACATACCTCACTGCCATTCCATCCTCCTGAACAATTTTAATTCTTTTAGATTTTTACCTCTACATAAACTACTTAGCTTCCCATTCCCTGAGTTTTCCATTTTAGGCATAATCTATGGATTTGGCATTATGAAAGCCTAGGACTGACTTGATTTTTTCCGCCACTACCTACACCATAGGCATGCTTATTTCCCTTTCTCCCAATATGTGACATAATCATTGTGGTTGGTTCAATATTCAGTACCAAGCCATGTTGTATGTGATGGTGACTCATACAATTGTTTTGCCCTGGAGTCTTATATTATTTGTTTGCTTAGTTTATTATGCTATTAATTTATCCCCTATATATTCCCTATTTGTGCAATTTTTGTCTCATTAAGTTGGAATATATTACCTGTATTTTATTAATTTCTTCTTTTGGAGACAACTCTCCACAGTCTCCTGACCTAGTCCAATATGGACTGCTTGCCTACTGGGTGTGCTGCACAGGTCAGCCTGAGAGCTTCCTGACCATAATCCTGGGCTCTCCTCGCATGTCTCTTGTGCATTTCATGTCTCTTTTTTCCTCTTTGGGTATCCTCTCATTTTAGTGAAACACATTTTCAGTAGCTTCCTGGCAAAGAATGCACCGGCTTTGTTTCATCATTGTCTTGCTTCAAGTGTTGATAATGAGAAATTAAATTACATGTTTCTTTTAAGCTGAGGTTTTCTATTTTGGAAGTGGTTAGCATCTTATTCCAAATGTTCTGAAATTCTACAATAGATATACTATGTTGGTTGTATTTTCATTTATTTTACAGAGCACCTCTATAAACATTTTCTATATGAAACTTAGATCATTTGGCACTGGAAAATTTTATTAAATTATTTTTTGACAATTTTCACCCTTTTGTTTTCTCCATCCTCTCTTTCTAGTTTCCTGTTATATGGATGTTGGTCCTATCACAGTAAAACTCTAGTTTCTTATCCTTTTGCTCCTAATTTTTGTATACCTTTTTACCAGTTTTGTAGGATATTATTTTATCTTTTGAATATTTCATTCATTTTTTTTATTTCTGCCATCATATGTTTAGTTCCCATGAACTCTCTCTCATTCTCCAATTGTTTTTTGTATAGTACTCTTTTCTTAATTCAAGGATACATTATTTTTCTTTTTGTTTCTTCATCCTTTCTTTATCTTTTTTTTTTTTCAAATTGTTTTTGTTTTTGTTATTGGTGCCAGGTTTTGGTTAGTGATTTTATTACTGTCTGTTTGTTTCATATAGAAGCTTTCTTAAAATGTCTGTTGAGTCTAGCTATCAGGTCATATATGAAATTAGAATAAAAGGAGCTGATTGAGAGTTTTGCACAAGAATGGAGCATTCCATTGTGGATTTCTCTTTGAGGAGATCTATACTACTCAAAGGGGTAGAGGCAAGTCTTGAGGGGAATCACCAGTCCTTGCAAGACAACTACTCACAGGAGATCGTTACAATTTCTACAAGTAAAGGGGCACTAACTTCCTAAGATAGGAGAGAAAGGTATCCTTCTACTGGCCTAGGGGGCTTAGCAGAATTTAGGATTCAGTCTTCTCAGCTTCATCAGAATCTGCTCTCATTTTATCATC
>CAUYPO010044117.1:0-15925 GCA_963574435.1 Cheirogaleus major
CCCCTCCCCTCTCCTCCCCTCCCCTCCCCTCCCCTCCCCTCGCCTCTCCTCCCCTCCCCTCGCCCTCCCCTCCCCGCCCCTCTCCTCTCCTCTCCTCTCCTCTCGCTTTGTCTCCTGGCAGAGTAGGTAAGCCTGGAAAAAGAAAATCCATCTTTGAAAAGTCTTCAACTCCCTTCTCTTCCGGCTCTTCAGTATGCCTGACCCTGTGCTAAGGATGTGCGTGCGTTCGTAGCTAAACCCACCGCGACAGGGCACGGCCCTGCAAGTGCGGTCCTGCTCTCCAGACGCCGTTGCTCAGAGGGCGCTCGCGCTCGTAGTTGTTCGCAAGCTCACGCGCCCTGATTCTGAGGCTGCGGATGTGCAGGAACGAGCCGGGATGGGGTCCCGACTAACCGCTGCCCCGCGGTGGAGCTGGGCGAGCTGTCCCCTCAGCAGAGTGGATTTTGCTGTGAGTGGGAAGCAAAGTGAACAAATACGAAAGCCCCGAGCAAAATACTTGGACACAGTAAGAACTTCAAAAACAGGGTCTCTCTCTCTGTTCGTCTTTGCTTCCTCCCTCAGTCCTCCCAGCGGGAACAAGGTGGGCTGTGATCAGACGTCGGCTCTGAGAGGGAGCACGAGCCGTGTCCCTTCCGCATCCTGCAGCGCGGAGCGCGGGCTGCGCAGGGTCCCGCTCCCCTCCTGGCTGGGTGATAAAGTGGCTAACTCGAGGGAAAGGAGCATTAGGAAAGCCCACCGCCGTTTCCATCTCTAAGATACAGAAACCGTTTACTGATGGAGAAAACGTCTTCCCTGGAAGACTAAAGGCACCGACAGTCTGGTTGGGGCCAGAGGTCTGCAAAGACCGGGTCTGGCAAGCTCGTCTGACCCCCGCGTGGCGCTCGTCCCACCTCACCGCGGGCACTGTGCTTGGGTGCACGTGGTGCCCAGCCATGGCCCGGCCGTCGTGCAGCCTGGTCTACCGGTCCTTCATCCGAGTTCCTGGCCCTGCCCACCACGTCTGGCCTTTTTATTGGGTTATATTTTACTCATTGATGTTCAGTGTTTTTTGTTAAACATATATTTTCTAGATAAGAGTCCTTTGTTAGCTATGTGTGTTACAAATAGCTTCTACTTCTATCCTATGGTTTGTTTTTAAGCTCTTTATGTTATCTTTGGATAAACAGGATTTCCTGATTTTAATGTCATCTTTTCATCAGTCTTTTCCCTAATGGCAGTAGGAGGCCGCGAGGGCGGTGAGTCCTCTCAGGGAGGGCTTGGAGGGAAGGACACCCTCAGGGTCCCTTTCCCTGAAGCCTCTCTCCAGGGCCAGAGACACACTTCGGCAGGTGACCTAGACCAGGGGAAGGCACCCAGCCCCATCACAGTGTGAAACAAGACCGCTTTTAATGGAGGAAATGAAATTCTATAGAAGAGAAATTAACCAGAACCCACCACACCGCGAATATTTCCAATGAAGAGAAATCACTCTGTATTCACCACTCCGTAAAACTGGGGTGTTCATCATAAGTCAAAGGTGTGCTCACTGAGCCACCGCCAAGACATCCGGAATGGCTTCTCTGGTTGAGATGGTGGCGCGTGCTAAGCATGTTCTTTGTGTTCTTCAGAAACCCTGCAGCCAGGTCCCAAGGCAGGCTTAGAGCCCAGCCAGGCTCTTCTCCCTATCTTAAAAATTCCTTTGGCCAGGTGTGGTGGTTCAATCCGGTAATCCCCAGCACTTTGGGAGGCTCAGGCAGGAGGATTGCTTTAGACCAAGAGTTCAAGATCAGCTTGGGCAACATAGCAAGACTCCATCTCTAGGAAAAATAATTTTAAAAAATTAGCCAGGTATAGTGGTGTGCACCTGTAGTCCCAGCTACTTGGAAAGCTGAGGCAGGAGGATCACTTGAGCCCAGGAGCTGGAGGTGGCAGTGAGCTCTGGTCATGCCACTGCACTCCAGCCTGGGTAACAGAGCAAGACTCTGTCTCTAAAAAAAAAATAAATAAAAATAAAAATGACTTTGATATCTTTGTTCTAGTTATAAAAATTATATATATTCAAACTAGAAAGTTTATAAATTTAGAATGGCAGAAGGAAAAAATTATCCATAAGACAGCTAACCACTGTTAAATTTTGTATGTCTGTGCACATATTAATATATATGTCTACATAAACAAAATTGGTATCATAATTTAATATATGTACACTGTAAAAAATTAGAAATAATAGACAATCATATGGAAAATGTAAGAATCACCTTTATTCCCACTAATATAAATATAGCCTGCTGGGGCTTTTTCATATGCCTGTTTCCATATCTTATTTCTTTAAGAATCAGGATCACGTTATATCCACCCTTTAAAACATCCTCGACAACATGTTATCATTGACTGTCATCATCTTCATGACAGCTGTCTTTTACTAGACACTTATTCTGTGCTTAGTGAACACACTTCTACCCTGTTAAGGGTATTCACACTCTGCTCTTCCCTAGAAAAAGCTTCAGACTCAGCCAGTGTGCAACCAGTGTCCTGTCGGGTCAGAGTGCTCTGCACACAGAAGGGCTCAGGACTGAATGGAAGCAGAGCTTCTCAGCTGTCATGAGAGTCCCCAGGTACCTCCACTGTGTGCAACTCCTGATGTGTTACACAGCATAGGAAGTACAAAATCAGGTTACAAAAATCATGACATAGTTGAGATGCTTACATTTAATACGTTGACACTTTTAAAACATCATCATAATTCATCATAATCATGGCATTGACTGGATATTTATAGGATTTATAAAAGTACTAATTCACCAGGCTCTACTGGTAGTACTTTACGCTAATGGGACCCAAGGTTGAAGCTGAAGGTTGAACGTCTTCGTCTGTTCCTGATAGTTATCTCTGTGATCACAGGTAGAATTTCTTTTGGATGTAAAATCCAAATTCTAAATTTAAGGCCTTCTGTGAATTTGAGGCCCAGGACACCATAGCCCCTGAATGGAAGGAAGTATTGACAGCCACCCTTTTCAGCTCATCATTAAGCCCATAAAAATCCCACCCTATTGGGAGAATTGTCCCAGGAAAGAATGTCTCGGGAAATTGGAGAAAACCGGCTAGCACTGACAGCAGCACTATTTCTGGGCATAAAACCTGCAGGGAAAAAGTTTTAGCCTCTGTTATCAGGTATAACACAGTTACCAGTTATCGGTTCATCCTCTTACTGAATGTATGTAGATAATAAAATAAGTAAAACCAGCAGCTCCTTCCACAAGCCATCATAAATCACCCTAATCTTTCTAAGTACAGAATACGGACTCCAGCACCTGACCAGAATTTAAATCCTGCCTCCCCCTTCTCCTTACTAGCTGGGAGACTCATTGTAAGTTTTTGACCCCTATTAACCATTGTATAAAAAGTTTTTAACTATGTCTCACAGAACTACTGCAAGGATTAAATTAACAATGATTATGAAGACTTTTAGTACCTAGGAGGTGCTCAGTAACCGCTGGTGCCTTTCTGAATAGTGATAATTATTTCCAGGTTTATTAATGAATATTTAAACTGCATGTAACCTAAATGTGTAGCAAGCTGGTGCCGTAATCACAAAGAGAGGAACTATAGTCCAAGTGGCTGTAAACAAAATTAATTTGACTGTTCAGCCCTATCAAATATCCTTAATGTATAAGGAAAACTACAAAAAAAATCTTAAACTCTTTTCTATAATCATATTGTCGGTGGTAGTGTTGGCATCGTTACTCTGAAGCATTGTGTGTGTGTGCTGTAAAATAAAGCAAATGAGTAAGTGTATGATCTTCTAATTCTACCATCCCAGAGTCAGGAAAACTGGGATTCTCACATGAGAGAAAGGGAACAGACATTTAAGTTAGAAGAGTCATAGCAATCAGTGGCAACAGAGAGACCTCACTTGGACTCTGATTCAAACTGTAAGATAATGACTTTTGAAACGATTGTAAATTTGAACATCGACTGGATATTTGATATTGAGGAATTTTTTTTATTTTGAATGTGATAGTGGTATTGTCATTAGCTTTAAGGTGTGTTTGTTTTTTAGAGATAATATTAAAATATTTAAAGATGTAATAATATAATGTCTTGATAGACTTCCAGTTTCCAATTGCACACACAAGGAGCTTGGAGGTTTCCACTTCATCCCAACAGCAAGTAAAAAGCTGAGCAGACTGGAAAATCAACAACTCTTCTTAGATCCATAAGAGAGGTGGGGACACAGGGCAAACTGCTGCCCCCAAGATTGGAGAGCCAAACAGACGAATACAGAGAGTCACCGCTCACCCCGGCAGAGACACATGAGCAGAAACCTCCTCGGGAACCAGTGTGGAGGCAGGAAAACCTGAATTGTTAGTTGACAAATTGCCAGAGGTTCAGCGTGGACAAGTCTGACAGTTAAAACTCGAGGGGACCTAGTCATACGGGACGGAGTGCCACAATATTGTGATATTTATCTTCAGAAGCTCAACCACATTCTCGCAATAAACATCAGAGAAAAATACCTCCATGCTTCCATCAGAAGAAAGTGAAAAAGAACCATTTAAAAATGCACTATAGCGCTTTGTTCTTTTCAACAAGGCCTACCCTCAGGAGAAACGAATTAACCAGACCCTAACCTGCTGGGATGTTATCAGAGCCTAACCTAACTGGGAGAGGGAAATACCCAACTCCAGCTGCCTCTGGCCATCCTGTCCCACCTGAGTGAGGAGAAAAACGTTGAGAAGCTCTTGTGAAGTTCACAGTCCATAGGTGCAGGCTGCTAAAGACTGAGACCTACTCATAGCACCATAGTCACCTTCCCTCCCCCACAGCTCACAGTCACAACACTGAATGCCTATTTACAGCAGTTCCTTTCACCCAGTACATCATGTCTGGCTATCAAGAAAAAATGACAAGGCATACCAAAAGGCAAAAAACACAATTTGAATAGACAGAGCAAGCATCAGAACCAGACATGGCAAGGATATTGAAATTATCAGACCAGGAATTTAAAACATCTATGATTAATATGCCAAGGGCTCTAATGGGTGAACTAGACAGCGTGCGAGAACAGATGGGCCATGTAAGCAGAGGGATGAAAATCTCAAGGAAGAACCAAAAAGAAATGCCAGAGATCAAACACATTGTAACAGAAATGAAGAATGCCTTTGATGGGCTTATTAGTAGACTAAACACGGCTGAGAAAAGAATCCCTGAGTTTGGGGATATCTCAACAGAAACCTCCAAAACTGAAAATCAAAGAGAACAAAGACTGAAAAATGCAGAACAGAATGTTCAAGAACCATGGAGCAACTACAAAAGATGTAACATATGTAAAATGGGAATACCAGGAGGAGAAAGAAAGAAAGGAACAGAAGAAATATTTGAAACAATAATGACTGGGAATTTCCCCAAATTAATGTCAAACACAAAATCAAAGATCCAGGAAGCTCAGAGAACACTAGGCAAGGTAAATACCCCCCAGTACACCTAGGCATATCATTTTCAAAATACAAAAAATCAAAGATAAAGTTCTGAAAAAAGCCAGAGGGGAAAAAACACTACCCATAGGGAAACAAAGATAAGAATCACACCCAGCCTCTCCAACCACACAAGCAAGAAGCAAGTGGATTGAAAAATTTAAAGTGTTGAGTGAAAAACCCACCAACATAGAATTCTGTGCCCTGCCAATTTATCCTTCAAAAATGAGAGAGAAATAAATCCTTTCTCAAACAAATAAAAATTGAGAGAATTTTTTTGCCAGGAGATCTGTCTTGCAAGAAATGTTAAAAGAAGTTCTTGAGAGAGAAGGAAAATGATATAGGTCAGAAACTTGGATCTCCATAAAAAAAGAAAAGCACTGAAGAAGGAATAAGTGAAAGTAAAATAAAAATATCTATTTTTAAAATTCTTAATTGATTTAACAGATAACAGTCTGTTCAAAATAATAATAGTAACAATGCATTTGATTATGTATATTTGTGTGTATATACTTATGTATGTTTGTATGCATATATGCTTATATGTATATTATGTATGCTGATGTGTGTGTACATATATTACATATATATATACTTATACATAAGTTAAATGAATGACAACAGTGACACAAGGGACAGGAGGGCGGAATAAGGATTATTTTGTTATTACAAGGTATTCACACTACCTGTGAAGTAATATAGTATTATTTGAAAGTGAACTTGGGTTAATTATAAATGAATATTGCAATATCTAGAGCAATTGCTTAAAAAGAAAAAAAATAAGTATAACTCATAAGCTGAAAAAGAGGAAAAAATGGAATCATATAAAATGCTCAATTAAAACAACAAAAGGCAGAAAAAGGAGTGGACAAAAATAGAATTAAAAAACAAGGGCAACAAATCAAAAACAGTAGCAAACACGGTAGATATTGATACAGTGATATCAATAATCACTTTGAACATCAATGTCCAAATGCACCAACTAAAAGACAGAAATTGTCAGAGTGAAGGAAAATTAGTAAGCCTCTAACCAGGCTAACTAACTAAAAAAAAAGAGAAGACACAAATTGCGAATATCAGAAATAAAAGAGAAGACATCAATCATTGCAGACCCTATGAACAGTAAATGAACATTGTTATTATTTATAGATAATAAAGGAATACTATGAACAACTCTATGCCCACAAATCTGATAACTTAGATGAAATGAACCAATTCCTTGCAAGACACAATTTGCCAAAACTCATACAAGAAGAAATAGAAATCTGAATAGGCCTATATTTCATAAAGAAATTAAATGAACAATTAATGACCTTTCAAAACAGAAAGCACCAGGCCCAGATAGGTTTACTGGTGAATGCTACCAAACATTTAAGAAAGAAATTATACCAATTCTCCACAATTTCTTTCAGGGGATAGAAACAGAGATAGAAATGTAACTTCCTTGCTCATTCCAAGAGGCTAGCATTACCCTAATACCAAGATGAAAAAATATATTACAAGAAAATTACAGACCCAAATCTCTCATGAACATAGATGCAAAAATTCTCTAAAAAATTTGGCAAATCTAATCCAATACTGTATTAAAAGAATTATACACCATGATCAAGGGGGGTTTATCTTAGATATGCAAGTTTAGTTCAACATTCAAAAATCAATTAATGTAATCCATCACATAAAAAATCACATTATCAAAAAATCTTTCTGCTACACTTAGACATTTAAATAGAAGAATATTTTGTTTGCTTCTGTTTCCCAGTTGGTGTTTTATTATAGATTTGTTGAGCTTAATTGACTTCTTTATTTTTTTGGATGGTGGGACTAGGAGAGCAACTGAATAAATACCAAGTAGAAAGTAAAAAAAAATAATCACATTATCATATCATTCGATGGAGAAAATGCATTTTACTAAATCCAACACCCATTTGTGATAAAAATTCTCAGTAAACTAGAAATAGAGGGAGAACTTCCTCAACTTGATAAGGAATATCTACCAAAAAAAAAAAAAAAAACTTCTGGAGCTAATAAGTGATTATAGCAAGGTATAGGATACAACGTTAATATACAAAAGTCAATCACTATCCTCTACACCAGCAATGAACAAGTAGAATTTGAAATTAAAGACATAATACCATTTACATTAGTACTTCCCAAAATGAAATACTCAGGTATAAATCTAACAAAATATGTACAAGATCTACATGAGGAAAATTACAAAACAATGATAAGCAAAATCAAAGAAGAACTATACAAGTGAAGAGACATTCGATGTTCATGAATAAGAATACTCAACATCGTCAAGATGTAAGTGCTTCCAGACTTGATTTACAGATTAAGTGTAATCCGACTCACAATCTCAGCAAGTTGTTTTCTGGATATCAACAAACTGATTCTAATGCTTATATGGAGTGGCAAAAGACCCAGAATATCCAATGCAATATTGAAGGAGAAGAATAAAGTTGGAGTACTGACATTACTCAACTTTGCAACTTACTATACAGCTACAGTAATCAAGACAATGTGGTATTAGTGAAAGAATAGACAAATAGATCAATGGAACCAGATAAACAGCTCAGAAATACACCCACATAAATACAGTCAACTGATCTTTGACAAAGGAGCAAAGGCAATACAATGGAACAAAGATAGTCTTTTCAACAAATGGTGCTGGAGAAACTGGATATCCACATGCAAAAAAATAAATCTAAACACAGACCTTATACCCTCCATAAAAAATGACTCAAAGTGGATCACAGACATAAATGTAAAAACCAAACAATAAAACTCCTAGAAAATATCATAGGAGAAAACCTAGGTAACCTTGGATTTGGTGATGACTTTTTAGATACAACATCAAAAGCACAATCCAGGAAAGAAATGATTGAAAAGCTGAACTTCATCAAAATTAAAAACTTCTGCTCTGTGAAAGACAATGTCAAGAAAATTAGAAGACAAACCACAGACTGAGAGCAAATACTTACAAAAGACAAAGGACTGTTATCTGATAAAGAACTATTATCCAAAATATATAAAGAACTCTAAAAATTCAACAATAATAAGCTAACACTCAGTTTAAAAATGAGCTAAAGAATTCAACAGATACCTCACTAGAGAAGATATATGATGGCAAATAAGCATGTGAAAAGATGCTCCACATCATTTTCATCAAGGAAGTGCAAAGTAAAACAATGAGATACCACTAACCACATATTAGAATGTCCAAAATCCAGAAGACTAATACCAAACAACAGGAACTTTTCTTCATTACTGGTGGGAATGCAAAATGGCACAGCCACTTTGGAAGGCAGTGTGGCAGTTTCTTACAAAACTAAACATACTCTTACCATATGATCCAGCAATTGCATTCTTTGGTGTTGAAAATTTATATCCACACAAAAACCTGCACATGTATGGTAATAGCAGCATTATTCATAATTTCTAAAACTTGGAAGCAATCCAGATGTCCTTCAGTAGCTGGATGGATTAACTGTGGTACACCCAGACAATGGAATATTATTCCTCACTTAAAAGAAATGAGCTATCAGGCCATGGAAAGACATGGAGGAAACTTAAATGCATATCACTAGGTGACAGAAGCCACGATGACAATGCTACATACTGCATGATTCCAACCCTATGTGACATTCTAGGGAAGGCAAAACTATGGAGACAGTACAAAGATCCTTAATTTCCAGGGTTTGGGGGGAGGAAAGAATGAGTAGGTGAAGCACGGAAGATTTGTAGGACATTGGAACTGCTCCATGTGGTACTGTAATGGTGGACACATGTCCTTATATATTTGTCCAAGCCCATAGAATGTACAACACCAAGAGTGAACCCTAATGTCAAGTATGCACTTTGGGTGACAATGACGTGTCAATGTAGGTTCATCGGTTGTCACTCTGGTGGGATAGTGATAATGGGGGAGGCTGTACATGTGCAGGGGCAGGGCACATATGGGAAATAATCTCTTCCTCTTAATTTTGCTGTGAACCTAAAACTACTGTAAAAAAAAAAAGCCTTTAAATATGTGTGTGTGTGTGTCTTGAATTTGCTTCCAAATGATACAGAAAGAAGAAGTGGTAAGGTATAAAGAAACATGACTGGCCTTATACTTTTCAAAACTGGGTGATGGGGACATGGGGGTTCATTTCATCAGCGTTTCTCAAACTACCTACAGAGAATAGCAAAAATCAGTTTTTGTTATTTCCAGTTTGTAGCAGATTGATACTCGTAAAATATAATAAAATGAGCTATTTTTTAAAAATGAAAGGAGCTATAAAGTAAAAAATGCTAAAAAGAAAACAAACAAACAAACAAACAAAAAACCACAACAAAATACACACACAATGATGGGAGTATGTCAGAGACAAAAGAGCCAACTGAAGGAACTCCCAATGGCCAAAGCTGGAACAAAATGAACAAAAAAATAAAGTGGCATCAGATTATAGTCCAAATTATAAAACGAATATTCATGAGAACATTTTGATGTAAATAAATTGTTGATAAATAAATGAAGGAGTAGAGACAAATCTCTCATGCATAAGAATTCCAAATAATTTATGTAGATGCTCTGTTCTCAAGTAGGTGGAACATGAGTCCTCACTCCTTAAGTGTGGGCTGTGCACAGTAACTTCCTTCCAAAGTGGACAGTATGAAAGGGGAAAAAAGTGACTTTCCAGCGAAAACACTTGGCAAACAGCACCGTGGCCAGGTGATGACGGCCAACTTCAACAATGATAAGCATGTTGGTAGGATGTACCTCCATAAAAAGTGATAAAAATCATACTTTCTCTCTGTGGTCTTCCTCCTGAAACCACATAACCCCGATCTAATCATGAGAAAAACATCAGATAAATTGCAGCTGAAGGACATTTACAAAATAGCTGACCAGTTAACCTCAAAACTGGCAAGGTCATCAAAAATAAGGAAAGTAGGAGAAGCTGTCACAGCCCAAAGGAGCCTCAGGAGACACGAAAACTCAATGTAATACGGTATCTTGAATGGGATCCTGGAACAGAAAAAGGACATTAGGTAAACACTAATAAAATATGAATAAATTTTAGACTTTAGTTAATAATGTATTAATAGTGGTTCATTAATTGTGAAAATGTACCATCTTTATGTAAGATGTTAATAATAGGGGAAACTGGGGATGGGGAATATATTAATAGTAAATCTCTACTATCTCACAACTTTCTGTAAATCTAAAACTATTGTAACATAAAAAGCTAATTTTAAAAATGAAAGAAGAAACAAAGATATGCAAAAATACAATCTCCAATTTTTATTAGACTCGACAAACTTATTTTAACAAATATAATTAGAACAAGCAACATATGGAAAAATAAAACATAAAATTTAGACACATTGTTTCTTAAAAGTATGCACATGGACCTATGCATTCATGTAATGATATAATCATTATTACACTCATAACTTAGTCATTTCAACATTGTAACTATGCAAAATTTATGGATAAATAGGAATTCTTCATGTTTGCCATCTATAAGGACACTTTCAACGAATATTGTCTATGCCAATATTTAAAGTTTTAAAGTTTTTAATGTGAGAAATGAGCTTGTTCTTGTGTATAACCTTACCCCAGGCAGATTGAATTAATGATGACAGTACTCAACAGAGGACAAGGTAGCATGTCTAAGCTGTTTCTGTGTTTTGTTTTAATAGCGTTCATTTTAAGAAACCAATGTCCTAGAGATATATTGATGGGGATGGAAAAAAAATTTTAAAGCAATTTCAGCAAGCTCATAATACTCATTTTAAAAGTTTTATACAAAATAAATCCGGAGTTATTTTTTTCTTTCTCTACTTAGAATGTAGAAAGCTGGAAATACCTCTCTCTTGCCCTAAAATGTGAAAAAGCTAGAGAAACTCCAAAAATCGTAACTTCCTCGCGCCCATCAGAGAGCTGAAGTTGCAAGACAGCCAAGTAACCTGAATTCCACAGAGGAGCCAGCCCCTGTGGCCTGGGTCAGGCGGGACAGCCAGAAGGGACAGGCGCACGAAGCCTCCCCTGCGGGAACGCAGGAGAGGTGCTGCCGTACGAGCGGGCAGAAGAAATCAGCCACAGTTTTAGCAAAGACCAAGCACCGACAAGGAGACAAGGAGCGTCTGCTCCCGGGCTTCCGCGGAGCGAGACGGGGCCGGGCGGGAGAGCGCCCCCTGGTGGCTGCAGGCGGTGACAGTCCTCGCCCAGGAAGCAAGTGCCTTGAATGGCTGGGCGAGAGGCAGCAAAACCTGTCGTCCCCAGGGCACAGGCCCAGGCCCACTGTCACCTGGGGGAGGGGAAAGAACCCTCTATCCTTGGGAGAGGGGCAGGAAACGGTCTTGGCTCTAGGACGCTACCCCACGCCCACAGAGGTCAGCTGCCACGGGGGAGGGGCGGGAACTGGCGAGCACCGCAGACCGACCACAAACACCCAGCGGAGTTTGGCTGCTGCGG
The DNA here is from genome assembly GCA_963574435.1 of Cheirogaleus major. Taxonomy (NCBI): domain Eukaryota; kingdom Metazoa; phylum Chordata; class Mammalia; order Primates; family Cheirogaleidae; genus Cheirogaleus; species Cheirogaleus major. The sequence continues at coordinate 11,917 of CAUYPO010044117.1, forward strand.
GGAGGAGGGGCAGGAATGTTGACAACAACCACCGCCCCCAAACCCAGGCCCAGGGGGCCACCCTAAAACTGAGTCTGAAGGACAACAGAGAGCCCCCCCCCACTTACCCTCACTTTTATAATTTCCGTTCGTATCTCCTCATGGGTGGGTGGTGATCTCCGCACTTTGAGTAGCTGCATCATACCATGCTGTCTACGTTTTCTAGATTTACATTTTCCCATAATAAACAGTTTAAAACGCAAAGCAATGCATCTGTTGGCTGCAGTAACTTTTCCATGCATCGCAACCTGCCACCCCCACGGCCGGGACGCGGTACTCTGGTTAGGGAGAACCGCCACGGAAACCTCGCGTACTAACTGTAATCAAACTAGAAGACAAAGGTAACGCCTGATTTGCTAAAGAATTAGCAAAGCCTTTTAAAGTATCCTAGTTGAACATCTGTATCTCACAGATGAGGACGCTGGGCCCAGGAGGTGAAGCGCCTTGCCCAAGGTCACCTCGTGCGTTACGGGAAGAGCCGAGACTCACGCATGGGGGCCTAGACTCACTCCTGGCTCCCCTTACACTGGTCCACACTGACAAAATTCAGGATGTAACTTGGGGTGTGGACCCGCACCATTAGCACCATGTAATACAAATATAAAATAGAGGGTTTTTTGTAACTGCGAAGTTGCTTAGGTTGAGGAAGAGGCCTCGTCACAAGGGGGGGTCCCTCCAGGGCGCCACATAAGGAATCGGCCTGTTCTTCCGTAGAGCAGTTAGGTTTGTTCCGGGTGGGGACCCGGAAAATATCATAAAGCCTGTGAAACAAAAAGCCCCAGGAGTCTGGAGAGTTGTAAATCTAACTCCAGACCACAGGCAGCTGCAGTCATGGGCCTTCCTGTACCCCCTGATAAGGACCAAGCTATCCCCCTCCCCACCTCTGCAGATGTTGCTCACTCCCCCTGGAAAAACCCTCTATAAAACCCAAGGCTTTCCCCTCTCCTTGTGGACGCTCTTTTGGCCTCCACCCATCTGCACCCAGATGCTCAAAATAAATAGCATTTTGCTGCACGGCATGCTTCGTGTGTCTCTCTCTCGGCTCCGGACCTAACAGAGCACGCTCGGACCTTGTAGAGCCAGATTCTTGCTAAGCCAGGAAAAGAGCAGGAAATGGGTCTCCACGGCCATCTCTTCTGGCTTTATTCAGTATAAACCAATCCTGAGTACTCTCCTCACCACAACCAGGGTGCTGCGGGCTGAGTCTCCTCCGCTGTGTCATGGACATAGAAAACTCACTAAATAAAGAATGCCATCTGCCTGGTGTGCCCATTACCAATTTTCTGATTTTAAAGAAGCTCTTAGGAAAATACTGCTCTAACCCCAGATCTGGTGGGAGATATGATCATACAAAAACATAACAGTTGTATGTATTCGCTTTCACATTCACTTTATTTTTCTATTTCATTTATGTCTTTTGTTTATAAGTCAAGTGACTTGCCCAAGACCATACAGTTGGAAACTGACTGAGTTGAGTTTTAAACTCTGGTGTCAGTACTTTCAATAACCACACAATCTTTCACTACCTGTTCCTGCTCGTTTTTCAAGTGCAATTCAAAGTATGAAAGATCTGGGTCTAGAAGTTCAGCTGCAACTTTGGAGAAAAGAATCTGTTGTTTAAAAGGTAAAATATCTTTCATATGCAAACATTTATTTTGCACAGAAGTAGCCATGGTTCTTCCAAATGTTTTTTTTTTCTTTTTTTTTTTTTCCTTCCAAGTACAAAGTAATGCCTCTGAGACCTTCCAGACAGCTCCTCTATAAATTGTGAGGCCCCTCTGGAAAGATATTTGGTGAGTACTTAGAAGAGCCTGTTGGGAGCTAGACCAGAAGCAGCAATATTCAGAGGTTAGTACCCCATCCCTGCAGGCTCATGGATGAAGGGAGACCCACATGGAGAGTAATTCCAAGAGTCAACTGCAGTGGTTGGGGAGAGAGCCATAGCAAGTACCTCAACATTTTGTACTGATATTGCACATCTGTAAGGCCAGCTCCATCTTGGTCCAGTATTTACACAGACCCTAGGCATTGTCACGGAGTGGTCCATTATGGGACTGATGACGATAACAGCTAGAGATGTTTAATTATGTCCACAGCAGGCACACGTTGTTCTAAACCTTTCTATTTTCTTCCCAGCCTAGCTTTACTTTTTCGTGATAAATCATGCCAATATCATGAAGCATATGTTATTTAATACTACTCTCTGCTTTCACGGATAGATTTTTATGCTTAGTTTTTCTCCCCCGTAGGGAAGGAACATAAAATATATCAGTACAGATACTTTGTATTTATTACTAAAGCATAGTAAACTAGGGTTTAATTTAACACCTTTTGGTCTAGTTAGCGGTGGACCCTCAACAAATAGTTTGTGAACGTTTTCCACTCTTCCCTTTGAAAAGGGTGCACAGCTTAGCTGGAATGATGTGGCTCGTTTGTTCACTAATTTGCAGAAGAGTGAAATCACAGTGTCAGTTGCACGAAAAGTAGAATGTTTTAATAATGTATTAATAATTCAGTTGCTAACACGACTCTGCTGTCTCCACTCCACATTATTTTCCTGCTCAATCCTAGCACCTGTGGCTCCTGGTTACTTGCCCAATTCTGGCGTGCAGGAATGACTGCGTAAGGCTCATAAAAAGTTGGCATATATTCTTTCTTTGGCATTATTTAATATATTTAAAACCCATGGTGGATCTAGAGGCAGACAATGTTTTCACCACTGGGTTTTGAATATATTAAAAGACATATTCCAGTAGCAGACCAGCCTGGCTGGATTCCTGCTAGATTCAGGAATTCTCTGGAATGTCTGGCCAACCCACTCTGGCACTGTCCTTGGGCGGTGGGGGTGGGAAGGCTCTTCTTTCCCTCCTCCCACGACAAAATTCACCTTCTCTTTACTTCTTTATGTCCCATTAGTCCAATAGACATGTCGGCAGTTATTATTTTCTCTGTTCATGAATTTTTTCTTAATTTCGAACTTTTCTTTAGGAACACAGTTTAAAGCTAGAATCAGTCAGCATTTCACTCAGTAATTGAAGAAATTGGCTTTCCAACTTTTAGAAGAGTGTATGCAAACAGAAATCAACATGTATTACTCTTAATGAAAATCAAATGATATTAGTTTACAAAATATACACAGGCAACATATTCACTAATATCAAATGCAAATGATGATGATCCCTTATTTGTTATTCAGGAGCATAAGAAAGAGCTAGCTTCCGTCTTTACCTCAAAGAAAACAACAAAATTGAGCAAAATATATCAAGACCAAAGGAACTCAGGTTTTAGCAGAATTGGTCTTTCTAGATCAGCAATAAAGAAAGAACATGGGCTCTTAAAGACATTATAATTTCACTTACCAATAGTCACATGAAAATAGGAATTATTCAACATAGTGCTCAAACCAAAGGTTTTTTATTTTGGAGAAAAAATAAGTTACATCCTCTTTTTATATCTTACATAAAAAATGCATAGGTAGGATGTTGAGGGCTTGCCATATAATTGTGCAGCTTAAGAATTAATCTTAGGAGAAGGAGTACGTGCTCAGCCCAGAGCGGCGTGAGAGTCATACGTTCCAGCTTAGGTTCACCTAACAAACAGGGTTGCTGCTTGAAGGCATAACAAAGAGTTTGAGCTTCTGCACGTAAGCAAATGTTTCCCAGCCCCACAGCCCTGATGGTCTGGAGGCCACTTGATAAACATCTTGCCCTTATGGGTACCGCCTGAGCTCATGGGATGGCTGGTTAGTCAGTGACGGGTAAGATTCCTCTAGGAGGAACAACCTAACACAGGCACAGCCGCAGGGGGCCAGGCCGAAAGGGATGGGAACGGAAAGTTTCCCTTTGTGGCTGCATTGTTTATCTGTGCTTATCTCAAACTCTGGCTTATGGCTGTCACCTTAAGCAACCGCATTAAGACCCTGAGTCATGGGACATCTGTGTCCTTAGGCTACGTGTTCGGGAATTTATGG
>CAUYPO010044119.1:0-21693 GCA_963574435.1 Cheirogaleus major
CAAAATATCAAATGATACTCTACAAAAAAGACACCTGCACTCAAATGTGTATAGCAGCACAATTCACAATTGCAAAATTGTAGAAACAACCCAGGTGCCCAACAATACATGAGTGGATTAACAAAATGCGGTATATGTATACCATGGAGTACTATTCAGCTTTAAGAAACAATGGTGATCTAGCACCTCTTGTATATTCCTGGATACAGCTGGAACCCATTCTACTAAGTGAAGTATCCCAAGAATGGAAAAACAAGCACCACATGTACTCACCAGCAAATTGGTATTAATGGATCAACACCTAAGTGGACATATAGTAATAACATTTGTCGGGTGTCGGGCGGGTGGGAGTGGGGAGGAGGGGATGGGTATATACAAACATGAGTGAGATGTACAGTGTTTGGGGGATGGTCATGCTTGAAGCTCTGACTCGAGGGGGGAGGGGAGACATGGGCAATATATGTAACCTTAACATTTGTACCCCCATAATATGCTGAAATAAAAAATTAAATAAAATAAAAGATCCACTAGAACTTTCGAGAAGCAGGCAGAGCTGTCACTAAACTCGTACTCACCTAAGGCTGAGGAAGAAAGTCTAAGGTACACTGCAACCAATCACTTTCAGCTTCCTATCCGTAGTTCTGCTTTTATCTTACTCTCCTTTGTGTCTTAAGTGATCATCTGGACACTTTAAATCCGTGCTTCGATCACGTTCTCGCCCCTTCTCCATTTCCCCCTTTTTCCCCCTCTTCCACTTATTGAAAGATGGAGACTCCGGCCCTCTTTCGGACGCGGTTGCCGTCGGCTCAGATTGGTGTGAGCTACTCCAACTTCCATACCCATATATATAACAGTAAAAAATGAGCCAGGTTCAAGTCAGAGTATAAAGTACCTCATTTAGAAAATTTCTATTTAATATCCCTCTGGATTTTAACAAAAATTTCTGAAATTGGTCCAGTGATGTTGCTCCAATGATGGGCATTTTGGTCTTCAAGAGTCTTCTCAGGCAGTCGTTGGGGACAGGCATGGCCACTCCATGTCCTTCCCACAGGGTCCAAAGGCCACCGCAACGCCTCTCTGAACCACCCCCCAGGAGATGCTTCCAAACATGTAGAGAATGCCCCAAAATCCCAGGGTGGCACACGTGTGCTCACGCCCTGCAGCCCTCCTCCTGCTGCAGGCGGGCTTCCTCATAAGCACGTTTAACACCAAGGACGCTCATGCCTCTGGGGCCAGGAACGTGGCTTTGACAAGCATAGGGCACAAGACATCCACCCGGCACTCTCTGGCCTTGGCTCTCTGGCACCCACTGAGTGACAGCTCACCTAGATTCTGGCTCTTGCTGCCGGGAGTCGGCGCAGACCCCACAAGCTAAAGGCTCATCCCCCAAGGTTGCCCCCACTACAGACACCAGCCACGAGCTCGGGCCTCCAGGCCACCAGCACTTCTGTCAGCTACGAATCAGGGGCTCCCACCACCCTTGTCAGGTCTGGTAATTGGCAGAGTGACTCACAGAACTCAGGAGAGCACAGTGCTTACAACTGCTGGCTTATTACAGAGAATGCAAATGGTAGCCTGATGCCGCGGTGAAGGGACTCAGCGCTTCCACGTCCTCTCCGCACACGCCCCTGCTGACCATTGCTCACCAGCCGGGCATTTCTCCGGACACCCTTGGGCCAGGTCCCTATGTGGAGTTCCACCAGCTGGCTCGAATCCAGCTCTTCTCCCTCCTGCTGGCAGTGCAGCTAGTCCAGGGCAGAGGGGACACAGGTCACCTCATCGCTCAGACGCAGGTGAAGTCAAAGGGCCTGGAATGAGTAACAAAAGACAGGTCTGCCCCTCAGGAAATTGCCAGGGAGCAAGGACCCCACTCACGCTTTTCCTACGCTGCACCCACGGTGGGACGTGAGCCTGCACCCTGCCACGTCTGCCGAGCGGGCAGGAGCCTTGCCACCCTCCCGGCACTCCAGCAAGGCTGGCCCACGCGTGAGGGTTTCGTGACATGAGGCTGAGGACATGAAGAAACAGCTCAAGTCGGGGAGTCGGGGCAGGAGCCTCCTAGGGGTGGGGGGCTCCTCTATGTCTGGGGCCCCCAGCCTTCCTGCCCCTGGGCCCCGGGTGAACCCCCTCCCAACACGCACCCACCAGCACTCTCCAGTCCTGTGGGCGCGTGAGCGCTTCTCCCGACAGCTGTGGAGCAGGTGCCGCCACTGCTGCATTTCACAGAAGGGATGTAGGTTCAGAGGGCTGGGCGTGCAGCTCGAAGTGGCAGGCACTAGACCCACGGCACGGCCAGTCCACGCCTGCGTCCCAGAGGCCCTCCCTGGCTCTGCGGTCACCACAGCCAGGCGAGTCCTGCCACGCAGCATGTCTCCTTTCCCCCCACCCGGTCACCTCTCTGTTGGTTTCCAGCTCTGGGAACCGAGGAACCTGCGTGGCTCTTCACACCATGGAGTGCAGCGATCCTGGCGGAGGTGGCGGCCTGGCCAGCGCGCACCACATCAACATGCAGCAGACACGCGGCGCCGTTTCTTACACACTCCCAATGCTTTGCACGAGGCTCTCCCTGCAAGCAGCTGAGACATCTGGGAGTCCAGGACTCGTCTCACCTAGGACCCTGGGAGGGCACAGGGCCCACTCCAGGTGCAAAGGCTGCTGGGCTCGCCAGACCCTCAAGCCACTCACGCCTGGGCAGCGGCCCCTGACCATGTTCCTGAGTAATCCACATTCTGAACACCACTCGTGCCGCCACTGGGAATTCATGTCTAACGTATCTCACGCTGCCTAACATAGCACCAAGGCAAACTGCAGTAGTGGCCCGAGAGGGCTTGCAGTAGCTGTCTTAGGCGTGCGGGTGCCTGATTAGGTCTACAGAATGTTCTTGGTTAGAGTGCATGAACCATCCCTGCACAACCCTGGGGTGTAGATCAAACCTCACCAGAATGCTTGCATGTCGCACTCTGGGATGTGTGTTGAAGCAAATGACTGGTGGGTGTTCTTGGTGCCCCACTTGCTAAGAACACACGGTTTCTGTTCCGCCCCCACTTGCTGACACGCAGCACTGCATGGCGGTGGGCTGGATCCACGCCAACCCAGGCTGAACCAGCAGCCCCTTCCCAACCGGGAGACCACGACCGCTGGTTTGGGGGTGGAAGTGGCCTCTAGGGCTTGCTGAGAATATGAGGACAGACGTGCTCTGTCTCCTGGGGACACAAATAGAGAAGGTGACTCGACACAGATGAGCCCAGGATGAGGTCGACGCCAGCAAATGCAGCAGGAGACGGAGCCTTTGACGGCATTCCTGAGCCCCTCTGGGCCTGGGGTCACATAAGCGTCCTTCCTACGTTCACACCCATTTTACCTGTGCAGGCCAGAGCCCTCCTGTCACACTCCTCTGCACCTCTGTGAGGGGAGGGGCACTGAGAGTGGAGCTCTCAAAGCCTCAAACTCTTGCCCCAGCACCTTTCCCGGTGCGTGCCTCATAAAGCCTCACTTGGATTTAGGGGCTCGCACGGTCTACACTGCTGTCCAGCCTGGCACAGGCCACATGGCCAACAAGGCCCCAGGGAGATGCTCTTGAGGGGTGTCGGGAGGGCCGCACGGGGTCAGCGGGCCCTGCTGGGTAATGCCCAGCGGAAGGGGCAGCTGCTCGAGGCGGCTGCGACACGGGGAGAGTCAAGGGCGTGGTGTGGGCACGGCTGTGCCCAGGCCAGGCTGTGCGGAGGAGCCATAGCTTTGTGGGGAAGGAAACACAGACAGTGTCCAATGAGTGGCCTGTGGTTTGTGCCTCAGGGGCGTCGTCTGCTTTGGCCGTTTAATGGGCCCCATCCGCCAGCCCTTCCTACAGCGTCTCAGGGGACAGGGGTGTTGGGGCTGACGGAGCTGGTCTCTGGCCCTGGCTTTGGCTAATGGAGCCTTTAGGACATAGCGAAGCCAGGCACCCCTAACAAGGACATGACCCACTAGGATGGAATCCCAGGCATGTTGCTTAGCACTTTCCTACTCTTCTCATCTCCTCGACTAGGGCAGCGCCAGTGCAGGCTCTGCCCCGGGCCCCCCTGCAGGAAGCAGTCCAGGCCCTGGGCCCCGCTGTCGTGAGTGCCCCTCCTCGGAAGCGCTGCCGTGTCCCCACCCTGCACACAGCTGTCCCGGCGCCACATCTGAGTTTTAGCTTCTTCTTAAATTTGAACATACATCAACCTGAAAACGGTCAGTCCGTACATCAGGAGTATCTCAGGGGTTTGCTTTTACTAAGAAAAAAATAAGGATAGAAAAACTCTGTGTAAGATACCTGCAGATGACGCAATAAAAAAGGGAAGCAGAAGAGGTAAGGATTTGGACAGAGAGAAGCAAAGGGAGATGAAGTCGGATAGAGGGAAGGATTGGGGGGCTGAGGGACCGTGAGAGAGCTGGGGGGAGGCCCGACGCGGTGGCACAACCTCTCAACACACATCACCTGTGTCCCTTCCACCCAGTCTGGAGGACACAGTGCTCCAAAGTGAAAAGATCTTTTCTCTCCCAGAAATCAAAATGGTACCCCAAAGTCAACATCACCTGTGGTCCAGGCTCGCGATACGAAGCGCCATGAGCTGCTGGTGTGTGGACAGCCGGACGCTCAACTTGGAGCCCACTTTCGTCCACGCACACACTCTCACACTGCTCAGAAAGAAAGTTCCAGAATTGCACTGTCTATCAAAGTCAAAGCAAGGAAATAAATATTGCTGGAGGCTTTTAAATGGGAAGGCAAAGCTTTGAGTGAGAGTTAACGGCAGAAGCACAAAGTCCCTTCACAATGTAAAGACAGAGTGGCCGTCAGCGGGAGGAACACACTAAAGAAGAAAAAAGAGGGAGGAAAAGAAAAGGAAAAGGAAAAGCTCTAGTCAAAGGGGGTGAGTGATGGCCCGCCGCGGACGTGCACTGTGGAGGTGTCTGGAGACCCGCAGACCTGCTGCCGCAGGCGGGGGCGGTGCTGGACGGTTGGGCAAAGCACTGTCACCGTGGCCGGGCCCCCAGGGCTCAGGGGGGACAGTGAACCAGTCAGATGAATTTCACCCGCCCCTCCTCCCATCTCGTGACCTCGTGCATCTGAAGGGACAAGGCCACCGCGGTCGGGGCCAGGCTTCCCCTTCACCGTCCCCTCAGTCGGCTGAACCAAGCAGCCACTGCCTGGGCCTGGCACCTCATCTCTGACGCTTTGTCCCCACCGTACCAGTGAGGGACCCGGGGCTCGCACGTGCATGATTCCGACCCGGGCTGCAAGCCAGGTCCAGAAAGAGCCCCCCGCCCCTTCCCGCCCCACCAAATGTGAGGGGCTGCTCTAGAGCCATGGGGATCAGCCCTTTTTCTCCAGGCTGGGGTGCACTGGAGAGCTCGGGTGCTACTCGTGATTACCCAGGGCAATGGGCACAGCCTGGGCATGTGGAGACCCCAGCCACAGCCCTTTCCTGGCTGGCCCGGCAGATGCTCAGCACATCCCCATTCTGCTCTGTGGGTGACGGTGTCCTGAGAAGGGGAGGGACAGAAGCTGGGGAGCGGGAAGAGCCAAGGGTGGCACCGGCAGTCTCTCTAAATCCCCAGCATGGCCCCTCCCGGCCCGCCATGGGAGTCAGCCTAGCAGTGGTCACTAATGCAAGTGTGACAATTGAAACGGGAACAGCCGGATTATGTGGGAATGGATCAATCAGACAGAAAGAGACATCAAGCCAGAGACCCGGACAGCCCTGCCATGCCGGTGCTCGGCGCTCCAGCTGCCGGCCACTGGGTCCTGGTGGCAGAGAGCAGAGGAGCAGGGCAGGGCTCGGGGAGGCACCGACGCACCAGCCGCGCAGGAGCAGATCAGTGTGCAGCTGGCTGGCCAGCCGGACCCTGTGCTGCGATGAAGCAGGGCATGCGGAAGGTGACGCTGGACAGTTGTTGCTGAGTAACCAACCACCAAGAACTTAGTGGCTGGAACAGTGACAACTGATTCAGTGTGTGATTCTGTGAGTCAGCAGCTTAGCCAGGCTCTGCTGAGTGGTTCATCTTTTCCCAGCCGGGCTCCGCCTTGGTCAGTGGGTGGTCAGCTGGCCGGCAGCTGGGTGGCTGCTCCTAAAGCTTGGCTGGCCCTCAGCTGGGTGACAGGGGCAGCCGGGCCACCTGCGGTGCAGGACAGTGTGGGCATCTGGGAGGGGGAGGAAGACTCCAGAACAATAACCCCACCACATTCTACCAGCCTGGGAAAACCTCTGCCCAGATGCAGGAGTGGAGAAATGGACTTGGCTTTGGTGCAGGGCAGCCGGGGAGGGCGGAGCAGAGCCCCAGCCGTTCCTGCACCTACCGCGCAGCGCTGTGGCAGCCTGCGACGTCGGGGGCAGAGAAAGCGTTGAGGGCGCAGCTTCTTTTGGCGATCTATTTAACTTTCAGTTTAAAACACTGGAAGGAGTTGGGAAGAGGTAGCTCCTCTGGCAATTTTTGCCTAGAGACCAAGAATAAAATCTTAGACCAATGGAGTAGGTCTTTGTTTGGGGCGTTTATTTTTTCTTTTATTTGTTGATGAAATCGACTGAATCCAGGAGTAATTTTCCTTCCTCTGTTTTCAAACAGGCTTAAAAGGCTATGCCCTGGACTCCCCCCACCCCGCCGCCCGCCCTCGGCAGAGCCACGACCACAGCTTCATGACCGAGGCGGACGGTGTGTGTATTCAGCACAGTGGCATTTGATGGGTGTTTGGAGGAGACTTTTATATTTAAAAAACAAAGGCCTGGATGTATATGAGATCAGAAAGGGTGCGTGTGGCAGAGGCTGGGAGAGACTCAAAGGATGCTGGGATTCTTCTTGTTTTCTCCAAATGTACTAAACTCATCACAGCAAAATGAAGAGATTTCATTGCTTTCTAAATCCAACCTATGAAACCCTCAAACAGCAGACAAAGCTGTTTTTTCCTGGATAAAACAAAACTCTTCTATTGATTTTGTTTTGTATTTAATCTGAATAAATCAGATTTTTAATATGCATTTAGTATGATGAATGATTCACCATTCCATGGAGGAAAATGCTAAGGGAAGCTGGGACCCCTCGGGCCTGCCAGGAAACAAGTTCTCAGTGTGTTAATGAACCGCAGTTAAAAACACGACCCCTCCGAATTTCAGAGCAAAATGCCAAAAGCTAGGGAAGGCCAAAAATCCCAGAAAATGCACCTGCAGGTGCTGTGTGCAGTCAAGGAGGGGCCTCCTCTCCCCAACTCTCTCCCCACTTTCCTACGTTGGCTCCAGACTTAGGGCCCAGGACCATGGCTGGCCACTTACGCAAATGTCCCCAAGCGATGTTAGTTCTTCCTTTCAGTTTTGTTCCCTGAGGCGACAATCATAACAATCTCACCTGGGCTATGTCAACACAGGGCTTGATGCGGGGGAACGGAGGCTTCCTTGTCCCAGGCGTAACCCCGCCTGCTGCCTCCCCAGTGCACCTCCTGGCACCTGGCACCCAGTAGGGTCACTTGCCCGAGACTGGAATTTGGCAGATCTAAGTTACAGAGTCATTGAGCTTCGCCAATAACTCAGTTTGGAGAAAGTCACTTTCTCTGTCTGGGGCCTCGCGCCTTGACTGTGAGATGAAGACAGGAAAGCACCGCACGCACCACCCACTGCTCCGGGACCCCTCGCAGGGCTGTGCACACCAGCCCCGGCCACCTTGTCGCTAAGTTATTGACAGGGTGAAGCCCTTCAGCTCTCCCAAGGTTCACCTTGGACTCTAGAGCCAAAAGCAATCATGGAAATGGTCTTACTCTGGTTCCCCTCCCATTTTGGTGGGTAAACTGAGGCTCAGAGAAGTGAAATGGCTTCATAAAGTGGCCCAGCTCCTCAGATGAAAGGCTTGGTATGGGCTGGCTGGGCTGTCCTCCCCACCGGCCCCTCCCCAAGCCTGCGGTTGGGTGGGGGCGAGGGTCTTCCACACCGGGAGCAGGGCACCTTCGGGAGCCCGAGGACCCACCAGCCCCTTAGAGGACGAGGATGATGCTGGGAAGTAACCAGGGGTGGGGCCTGAAGCTTATGTAACTTGGGGGCCCTCTTTTTGAAGTGAATCCAAAATGACAAATACAAAGTCGGGCATGGGCCTTGTAGGGACCTGAAGCTGCCTGCATCGCTGGTTCCCGTAGATCCACTCTGCAAGTAACAGGGGAGAGAGGAGTTGGCCAGCAGACTCCTGAGACCACTGGCTCAGGCCCAGGGACATCGTCTCTGCACAGGAGCCCAGGAGCCCCGGGAGGAGGAGCACAGAGCCCGGAGGCAGGGCTGGCCTCTCCCTGACCACAGCCAGGTCCACAGAGCGTCAGACGTGCCTGCCTGGTGGCAGGAGGGAGTGAGACAGACCTGAAACCCTCCGTGCCCATGTCCGATCCCAGACTAACCGTGTACATGGCCTAGAAGTCACCTGGTGATGGCAGTACGTCCACCCACCCTGGATAACCAGGGACATCCTCTCTCTGGGAGTCCATAGTGAAGATTTCTGGGGACACCAGCCAAAGAACTACTCTGACTCGGACAGCATCCAACCAGGGCACAGCCCTGCCCAGCCCAACAAGCCCCTCCGGCCCCTGTCCCCAGATGCCGGCAGTTCTCCCGCATGCGGCCTCCTGGCCGCAAGGAGGAATTGCCCGAACCTGTTCAACATCAGACGTGGTCCTGGGGTCTTTGCTAACGGCACCCACAACCACAGCTGCCCAGGCGAGGAGCAGGGGCTGCCATGCCCTTCCCAGCTGGGCCTCGACGTTAACTGTAGCCTTAACCCACCGCTCGCTTGAAGAGGAGAAGAAAGGCATGGAGGGAGGAAAGGAGTTAATCCTCTGGAGACTGTGGGGGAGACGCCCCTGCAGATGCCTGCGGGTGCCCCCCCCCCAGTGCCTGCACTGTGGGCTTAACCCACCCCTTGCACCCGTGGCATGGCCGGGGAGGGGCTCCTGACCCAGGGCTTTTCGGGACCCTCCGGCCACCCCTGGCCCCCACACACTCTCTCCAGCTGACAGCTGCCTGGACCCCACCTTCCCCCTGCCCAGCCTCCTCTGGTTCCTGGCTCCACCCTGTCCCCACACCATGTCCAGTTTCCCTTTGTGGACCCCTTCGTCCAGGCCCACTCTCCCATCCACTCGGCACCCGGACCCTCCGCCTGCCCCGGAGGGGAATTAGGAAGAGCTGCCCACAGCTGGGGCGCTGTTCTAACCAGCCAGACTCAGGAGCGCCCCGCACAGGGGTGCAGAGGGAGGATTCGGAGACAGCTGAGACTCAAGTCCTGAACTCCGCCACCATGCGGATGTTTTGGAGCCTCCCTACTCCCTGACGTTCTTCTGCAAAACGGGGAGGCTCACAGTGCCTGTCCCAGCCCGTGCCGACAAGGCACAGTGCACACATGTGCCGGTCCCACGAGGGCTTGCCACAAACCCCGTGATACCGTCCACCTCTGAGGAGGAAGTGCGCTGTCCAGACGACCTGGGGCCTTTCTGTGGTCAGCTCTGGGCCTTTGCCTCCCCCCTTCCCCCCGGATCTCATCTGTGCATGTCCAGGACGTGCCCTGCCCTGCTCCACCCCTCCCCAGGGGACTGCTGTTGACAGATCTGTCCACCCGGATTCCAGAAACCCCGTTTCCAGTTCGATCCCACCACAGAGGTGAGCTAAACACAGCCTCACTGCTTTATGTCCCAAATTTTCCATCTGTGAAAGAAACATCATTCCTGCCAAATACCTGTCCTCCCAGACACGGGGCCAGGATGAAGCCTGTTTGCGAAACAGCTTGACATTTGGGAACAAAAGGAGCCACAGAAGCAGAAGTATTGTTTCCATGTGCACCGGGTTTGGGCCTTTTGTTTGTAACAGGATGGATGTGGCCGCAGAAATGACTCGGCAGTCCTCACCCTCCCCCACGCCCATGGGAACGTCCCGCCCGACTCCAGCCTCCCCCCTCCAGAACCTTCCACAGTGTGGGTCAGGTTCTGTCTCTGCCAGGGGAAGACATCAAGGAGGCAGAGATGGTGGGTGTGCCTGTCCTGCCCTCAGTGACCGTCCCTGTCATCTGCACATGCACACCACGCATACAGCAGGCCGATACCTGAGACCCGCACGAGCCTACACCCCTCACACAGAGCGGGCTGCCCCGTTTGTGCGGAAATTCTAACTCACCCATCCTTGTGTGACAAATCCGGTGCTGATCACATTGCAGTTTCTGTGTGCACACCCACAAGGGAGAACAACTCAGGGTGAGCAGCCTTGGGTACTCCAGGGACGGGAGGTGTGCTGGGCACAGATGAGAAGCCCTGGGATGACATTCTCTGCAGTCCGAGTTTTATTCACTAATCTGCTGCCTGATTATTCCAAGGTTGGTAAAGAATCATTCAAACCTTGTTTTCTTCTTTTTAATGGCTGAGCAGATCAACTCTGTCTCAAACGTCAGCCCTCTTCTTGTTATTGCAGACTGAATGTAATCTGAAAAAATAGGGCCCCGAGGGCCTATTTCAATAACTCCCATTATTTGTTTGGAGGAGCAGATGCGGTCAGCGCTGGGGACAGCTCCACTTAGCAAGCACCTGCTCTTGCACCAAGAGTTAATCCAACACACACAAGGAAGCCCACACACTGCTCTTCTCCTGGGCTCGTCTAGACCACAGGAACCTCTGCTTCTGAGAGGTGAGGCACTCTAGCTGACGGAATGGGGTGAGCCAGGTTGGGTCTGAGCAGGCTCCTGGCCCAAGCCTCCACTCCGGTGGCCCAGCCTTGGCCTCTCTGGACACCCTGCAGCCAGACTCCACTCGGAATGGAGCCGGCTTCGCCCAAACCACACACCCAACAGCAGCAGTGCTGAGCTACAGGAGAACATGAAATACAGGACGGGACAACCAAGGAGGAAAAGGAGAAATCAAGTGGATGAAGGGTGAGGAGTACGTGCTACTTTGCTCTGTAAGTTCATTCCTTCTGAGAGCCTAAACCTGGGGCCCGACAGAAAGGACCCCCCGCAATGCAGCCCTCCCTCATGTTCAGAAAGGCACATTGTGGGGGTGATGTGGGAAGTAAATCCATTAATGGATTGGGAAATGAGTGTGTACCTTGCCCCAGCCCTCTAAAAACCACTACAGGGATTATAGTAACATTTGTAAATACAGTTCATGATGCATTAAAAGGATCCAAATTTTGAACTGTTTTTCGAGTCAGAAGCCCTAGGGTTTTATGTGACCTTGGCTCAGTTTCATTATCAGCAAGTGTGAGATTTAGTCTTTTGTTTTTCACTTAGGGAATGAAAAAGGGAACATGCCATAAGTCTGGATCCCAACCAGTTAGAGATTAGAAATTTGAAAATGTGTGTCTAGAGCACTATTTTTCACAAGAGATACTACACAGGAACATAAACAATCAATTGGAAGAGCTCAGCGCTGGTCCGTGGAGCAGTCCTTGCTGTCCTGCCATCTCTTGAGGCTCTACAAACTGTTAGGGTTCCAAGGAACACAGTTTGCAAACAACTCATGTACCTAGCTAGCGCTCTGGAGCTGGGTCACTCCCCGCCTTTGTTATGCATCTCAGCTCCACTGCTCACCAATTATGCACCATTAGAAATGCTGCCCTCCTGGGTCCTATGGCCCTCATTTGTGGAATGATGTCATCATCAGATTAAGCCACCTCCAAGACCCTGTATTTTGCATTTGCAAGTGACTGATACCTTACCAAATGTCTCAAGCAAAAAAAAAAAAAAAAAAAATGAGGGGCGGGTATTGGCTCATGACACACACAGAGGCCCCTGTCCCCAGTCTGATGGACTCCAGCAGCTCAGTGCAGGGCTACTGTGGAAAGGGTGCTTGCTGTGCAAAAGGCCCACAAACACTCCCAGCGCAGGCGCTCCTTGGCCAGCTGGGGTCATTCCCATCATCGAGGCCCAGGACAAGTCCAGGAGACTGGCCAGGTCCGAAGGCTCAGGCAAGGGAGTGAGGCTTGAGCAGCGTGTGGCCCTGGGCTGGGGCTCAGGAAGATCTTCCCGCCCCACGACAGCCCCGCCCAGAGCGCACAGTTCGCACTGGCGCTCACTCCTGGTGCTGCACACTCTGTGGGTGTGCCGGCACGTGTCCATAGTCACAGCATCACACAGAATGGTTTCTCTGCCCGAAAACCCTGTGTGCTCTGCCCGTTCATCCCTCCTTCCCCTCCCTGACCCCTGGAAACCAGTGATCCTTTCACCAGCTCCTTAGTTGTGCCTTTTCCAGAACAGCACAGAGTTGGAATCCTACGGTCTGCAAGCTCACACCTTGGCTTCCTCCACTTAGTAATCATCTGCATTTAAGTTTCTTCCTTGTCTGTGATTTGATAGTTCATTTTCTTAATGCTGAGTAATATTCCATTGTCTGGATGGACCACAGACAATGAAGGTCTGTCCACCTTTGTGAAGGTCATCTTGGTTGCTCTCAGGTTTTTGCAGCTGGGAATAAGGCTGCCTGTGCAGGGCTTGTGTGAACACCAGTCTCCAACCCTTTTGGGTAAATACCAACAAGAGCAATTGCTGGATTGTGTGGCAAGAGTAGGATTAGTTGGGGTGTTTTTATTTTTTATTTTGCTTTGTGTGTTTTGTTTGAAGTGGTGTCATCCTTAGACTGATTGTTGTGGTTTTAAATACGCCCAGGGGAGAGAGTCAAACCCAGAGAAACCCTATAAGTCCTTTGCAGTCCACCGGAGCACACCCTGGTCCCTTGCTGCCTTCTGTGCATTGCCATTGTGGGGCTACGGTTCCATCTCCTTTCCTCTCTCCCACCCCCTTGCTCCCTTCAGCACCAGGCTCTTCTTGGGCAAGCCAAGCCAGCGCTCCAATTTGGGTTAAAGTCTTAAAATGTCACTAACTCTTTGATCCACTAGGGAATGTACCAGAAACAGAGCATCTCCACCCGCCTGAACCAGATGGCTGGATGGATAGATGACAGATACAGACGGATGATGGAGGATAGATGATGGATAGACAGATGATAGATGAATAGATAGAGGATGGATGGATAGATGTAAGACACATGATGGATGGATGGATGGATGACAGATATAGACGGATGATGGAGGATAGATGATGGATGGATGGATGGATGGATGGATGACAGATACAGATGGATGATGGAGGATAGATGATGGATAGACAGATGATAGATGAATAGACAGATGATGGATGGATGGATGTAAGACACATGATGGATGGATGGATGGATGGATGACACATACAGACGGATGATGGAGGATAGATGATGGATAGACAGATGATAGATGAATAGATAGAGGATGGATGGATGGATGTAAGACACATGATGGATGGCTGGATGGATGGATGGCAGATACAGACGGATGATGGAGGATAGATGATGGATAGACAGACGATAGATGAATAGATAGATGATGGATGGATGGATGGATAGATGATGGATGGATGGATGGATGGATGACAGATACAGACGGATGATGGAGGATAGATGATGGGTAGACAGAGGATAGATGAATAGATAGATGATGGATGGATGGATGTAAGACACATGATGGATGGATGGATGGATGGATGACAGATACAGACGGATGATGGAGGATAGATGATGGATAGACAGATGGTAGATGAATAGATAGATGATGGATGGATGGATGTAAGACACATGATGGATGGATGGATGGATGTAAGATACGTGATGGATGGATGGATGGATGAATGTAAGATACGTGATGGATGGATGGATGGATGATAAATAATAGATGACAAATGAATAGATAAGTTACAATTGATGGAAAGAAAGGCAGGATAGAAGACAGATGTACATGTATGTGTATACATGTATATTCTTAGGTAACATGTAGGTAATTGTTAAAAGTGAACTTCAAAATCTTCAGACAGACAAACCACCCTGGCACATGCTCCCAGACCACAGCAGTTTCTTCTGACTCCGCACAGGGCGGCACTGACACCAGAGCAGACTAGGAGAGGCCTCGCGTGGGAAGTGTCTAAGCCATGGTTCACCTCACAGAGCCTCTTCTGCCAAACAGGAGTGCCACTGTGGGGGTCCCTGGCCACCAGACAGCCTCCCCAACCCTGAACATGCAGCCTGGAGCCCTCGCTTCCCACGAAGAGCGGCCAGCCCCTGCCTGTACCCATCGTCCCCCTGCAGAGGCTTCACCACGGGCCGGGGGGCTGCTACTGCACATGCGGGGAGTCCAGCCGTGGCCGTCTAGGAGGAGCCAGCCACCTGCCCAGGTTCCTGCACAAACTCCACGGTGGGCAGCACCACCCACAGAGAAAAGGCCCCCCTCTAGAGCTCTGCACCTGGCCACTGTGAGGTCAGCCCCTGCCCCAGACACTCCGGGCAGAGTGAGCCGGGGGCCAGAGGCTGAGCTCATGCCCATGGGTCCCTTCCCTGCCCCTGGCTTCACGGAAGTCGCTTGTACTCACTACATCTCAAACAGTGCTTGGTAAATGGGAGTCATGACGTTGACTTCCGACAGTCGTCTGAGGATGTGAAAGACGGTAGTGCACTTGGCACGGA
Source organism: Cheirogaleus major (assembly GCA_963574435.1). Lineage (NCBI taxonomy): Eukaryota > Metazoa > Chordata > Mammalia > Primates > Cheirogaleidae > Cheirogaleus > Cheirogaleus major. The sequence goes on from CAUYPO010044119.1 coordinate 14,510, forward strand.
TGGACTCGACAATTGACAGCACGCATGGTGATAGGGCTCTGTTCACTCCTACTTCTGGGAAAAGACCTATTATTTCCAAACCTTCTAATGCAGATCTCAGCCCCACCCAAAATATCTCATGCACCTAGTGGGTACAATTTCCTGAGCACCATCCAGACCCCTGGGTTTTCCAAGTCCCCCCGTCACCTTCAGCTCAAGTTCAAGAACCTCTGCTCGAGCCCGAGGCCCCACTGACGGCACATCCCAACCCTGGGTGCCAGATGTCTCCAGAAGGCCTCCCTGCATGCTCAGGAGCACCTGTCATCTCCTCCTGTCCTCCTGCAGAAAGCTGCACACGGCTGTTGCCTGCAAGGCCCTGCGGAAGGCCCTTGTATCCTTCGTTTCTTCCAGCAACTCTGGAGGGAAGTTGAGACTGTTCATTTACATTTGTAAAGTGCCTGTCACCATAGTACCTGGCACTGCAAAAGCAATACCATCACACTTGAATGAAAATCTATTCATCAACATTTTAAGCCTCTATAAGAGTTTGTTAAAATAAACTAAACTGCTTTTCAGAGCCCTCCAAAAGCAGTCACCGAGCTAAGATAAGCACATGTTGCTTTCTGAATTCACATCTTGGGGGGCCCAGTGAATGGGGGCTGCACGTTTGCTGGGACCTCCTGTCCTTCTGTGAGCATGTGTGGGCCACCAGGGACTAAACCTCACCATAGGGACCTTAACCTGCGCCCCTGTGCCTACTCTGTACCCATCCTGCCGGAAGTAATGATACAAGGAAGGAAGCCGGCAAGGAGGACCCTTGACCCAGGACCTCCCCGTACCTGCTGCTGACGGCTCTTGAACCTGAAGGCCCCATAAGAAAAACCAAAGTGATCCAGGCCCAGCTGCTGCCCTGGGATGAGAACTGCACGTACAAACTGGGGAACACCAAGGGGTTTCAAAACCAGGCCAGCTCTCCCCGCCGAGTTTCAGTGGAATGGCTGAAAGTCCTTGGTCCTGCCCAGGAAAAAACCCATTTCTCTCTGGAATTCTGCTGCCTCTTCCAGGGGTCACTTTCTCGCACACCATCTCCTCATTTCTGCCTGTTCCACTGAGTTGGGAGGGAGACCTGCCCTCTGTTTCACACGGTGTGACGTGAGGGCCCCTGTGTTCTGGGCATCTCCCCGGCATGGGCTCCCCGAGCTCTGCACCCTGAAGCCGCTGCTCTAGCCAGAGCCTCTGAGCTGCTGCCTCAGCCTCAGCCCGTGGATGGTCTCCACTCTGCAGCAAGCAGAGCGCAGGAAGAATGTGTGCAATCTGTGCACGTGCATGCGTGTGTGCAGGTGAGTACACGTGTATGTGCATGTGTATGTACATCGTGTGTGCACATGGGTGTGTGAGGTGTGCGTGGACGTGCACATGTCCCATACACCAGGGCTCACCCCTGCCTGCTGCTCCCTCTCCTCCCACTCCCCTTCTGCTGAGCACCAGGCTCCCTGCCCACTACCCCTGGCACCGGCTGTGGAAGCGCAGTATAAACAGTAGCTCCGACTTAGGTGCCTGCCACTGCCCTGCCCCAGGGCCCTGCTTTGTGTCTCCTCCTGGTCTGGACTGCATAGCTCGCAGTCTTGGGCTGTGGCTCCAGCCAGGGGCACAGAAGAGGCATTGGAGTTGCCCCTACCAGCAGACACAGCACTCTCAACCATGACACTGCTCACTGCAGGGCTGGTGGCCACCCCCATGAGCCTCAACCCGCTCTCTCCCACTGTTTGTCCACATGCCATGGTTAAGAGAGGACAGATGAGGGGTGCTAGGTTCCAGTGCCCGTCCTGTTCCTACATCCATGAGCAAGGCAGGCCCCAGCTGGACTCAGGGTACAGCAGGACACAAGTGACTGTACCCACAGCCGTTGCTGCCACCAAGAAGGAAGACTGAAGCACCCACTCTAGCCTGGGTCGGAACTTGGTGACCCGTATTGAAGCCAGCTGCCCTTTATTCTAGATCAGCAGCCATCATCGAAGGCTTCAGGGCACGGGGATGTGACCAGTCCCACATCTAATGGACATCCTGGCTGCTGCATGGGCAGGGGGCTGGAGAATCAGCCAGGGGTATTTCAACCACCCAGAGAGCAATGGAGCCACTGGCACAGGTGCCCAGAGCAGGGCGAAGGGGCAGGCGGGCCCAGAGGCACGAGAGGCACGAGAGGCAGGCGCATGCATCTGGACACAGCGAGGTAGGTGCTTCCAATTGCTCCAGGATTTGCCTGTAGGATGGGAACAGTCACCGTGGACATCACCTCATCACGTGCTCCTTCTGACTAAGGTCCACTCACTCATGATGAGTATCTTATATCTTATCCTTACTGTCCTGAAAATAGAGTTCTAGATTATAAAGCTTCCTACAGCTATATTTCAAAGCATATGTAATACTGTAACTGTAATACAAATAAGAAACAATTGTATCTTATAGCTGAGTAGAACTCCATGGTATACATATACCATATTTTATTAATCCACTCATGTATTGATGGGCACTTGGGTTGTTTCCACATCTTTGCAGCTGTGAATTGTGCTGCTATAAACATTCAAGTGCAGATGTCTTTTTTATAGAATGTCTTTTGTTCTTATGGGTAGATGCCCAGTAATGGGATTGCTGGATCAAATGGTAGATCTACTTGTATCTCTTTAAGATATCTCCATATTGCTTTCCACAGAAGTTGCACTAGTTTGCAGTCCCACCAGCAGTGTATGATATAGCACCTCTTGTATTTTCCTGGATAGAGCTGGAACCCTTTCTACTAAGTGAAGTATCCCAAGAATGGTAAAATAAGCACCATGTGTACTCACCAGCAAATTGGTTTCACTGATCAACACCTAAGTGGACATATAGGAATTAAACTTTTATCGGGCAGATGGGAGGTGAGAGGAGGGGATGGGTGTATGTGTGTGTGTGTGTATATATATATATATAATGAATGCGATCCACCAGAAGTCAGGTGGATTTCACACAGTAGATTGGGGTCTTAAGATTTTTTTTAAAATATATTTTATTGTATTTTCTTGTTGCAAAAATAAAACACGTTTGTTGCAAACACAATGACAAAGTGCAAATACACAGCAAAGAAAATTCACCTGAAGACAAGCACTGTTAGCATTTTGATATATTTTCTTATAATCACACACACACATCGTGATGATTAATTTTATGTGCCAACTTGGCGAGGCTCCAGTGCCCAGATATTCAGTCAAATACCAGTCTGGATGTTGCTCTGAAGGCATTTTTTAGATGAAATTAACATTTAATCAGAAGACTCTGAGTGAAGCAGATGAGCCTCCCAGATGTGGGGGCCTCGTCCACCCGTTGAAGGCCTAGGGAGAAAACGCCCACCTCCCCGGGGGGAGAAGGAATCTGCCTCCAGACCCAAGACAGCAACCTCAGCTTTGCCCTGGTCTCCAGCCTGCAGCTTGCCCTGCAAACGCGCTAGGCTTCACAATCGTGAGCAAATTCCCTAAAATAAATCTACATATATAGAGAGAGATACACACACACCCTGTTGGTTCTGTTTCTCTGGAGAGCCCTAACTAATACACACACACATATATATACACGTTTTTTAATAAAAATAGAATCTTATTGTGCATTTTGAAGCATAACTTGCTTTATTCATTTGAGAGTAACATAAAGCTAGTCATTCCCTCATCACAAAATATCTTTCTCTGCCCTCCCTCAATCACAGCTTCATAGGATTCAGTTGTGTGGATTTGCCAGGGTTATTGGCCAAGGATCCATTTCCAGGTGGCTCTGCTTTCCTGCTCTCCGTGCTTCCTGCAAACTCCTTTTCAAAGGCAGCAGACAGACGATGACCCACCACGGGAATCAGCTTCTCCCGAAGCTCCTCCTCCCCTGCTGAGGCGGGAAGGTCACAGGCTCTGCTCTGCCCAGCTCGGGCCTGCAGGACGTGGAGGAGTCTGAGACCAGGGTCCTTCCCTTGGGACCTGAGCTCCTCTGCATAGTGGAGACCCTGGAACCTGCTGTGGAAGGGGCTCCAGGTAAGTGGGTGTGCACCTGGGCCGTTCCCTAATTGATAATGTAATTATCAGGAGTCATATTGCCGCACACACAGCATTTTCAACCATTTATCACAATGTTGATCTTTATTTTAAATATAAATCAGGCAATCATTTATGTCTTTTATGTTCTTTGTATTTATTCAAGAATATTTAACTGTAGACAAAAGGTGACTTATTCATTATTCATCCTGAACAAGGCAAGTGTGGCAATTTGAAAAGGCTGACATTTGAGCTTTTTGCCAACACTAGCAAAATTATATCCTTCCCATTGTAAATCAATGAAGTAGAATCATTGTGCACAAAGGAATTAAATTGCCTTGTCACTTTAATAAGGCCACCTTATATACAACCTTCAACCAATGCCATTGTGCAGAGAAATGGTGGCTCCTCACCCTCGGTGCTCAGCGCTCAGTTGGCTTTCCAATTAAATGAACATCCTCTGAGTCCTTCACGCCGCTCCTCCACTTTCCTGAGACATTGTCAGAATGTCGCAGGCGTAACTTGCTATCAGTGGCATGCACACATCGGGTGAATTAGCATCCCCAGCCATGGTTTTGCTTTTGGCATTTTTAAAATTTGTTTATCAGGCCTTTCTCTTCTGGTGCCCTTCCCCCATCCACCTGCCGCACCCCACTTCCTTCGTCCCTGGCACGAGTGTGCACACACATGCTCACACGTGCACACGCGCCCACACCACACCTCGAGAGATGTTAAATAATTCTACTAATCCAAATATTGTTTGCATTTAGAAAGGTCCAAATATTCCAGGCAGGAAGTATTTTTGTAACAACAAATAACAAGCTCTCACATTTAAACATCTTAGGTAGATAGATAGTCAAAAATAAAGGAGGTAAGTTGGAACATGAGGCAAAAGTATGAAATAAAGACAGAGCCTGCCAGCAGCACAGAAGGCACCTTCTAGTTAGGCTGAGCAGGGGGAGTATCTCTTAACCTCTGCTCCCTCTGCACTCACGTAATCACAACGGAAGAGGAAGGACACAAACTGCAGGGACAGTTGGACAGGAGAAGGTGCCAGTAGCTGACAAGAGGCGTGCGTGCACCTGTGGAAGGTGAGGAGCAGATGGACACCGGGATACTGGCCATTGACTGAAAAACGGGGCAGCGAGGTGAGTGCCTCGGGGGCAGGGAGCAGTGTGAAGCCAGCTGAGCCACCTAGAGCCACAGCGAGGCTCAGGATGGACACACCTGTGTCTCTCCAGGTAGAGACATGAGGGCTGAGGCAGGGAGTCCTCGTTCTGATGAGATGACATTTGGATCCCCAGGTTTCTTCCCTGGAAACGGATGTGTCTCCACCCTAGCAGAAGGCGGGCTCTAGTCCTGTAAGAAGTCACATCAGCAGTCTCGGCTTAAAGCAAAGACCTGCAGCTGAGAGTGAAGGTGCCACCTGTCGAGAGGCCGGGCATCCTCCCGCCATCCCTCAGCAGGCCATTGCCACCATGGACAAGGAGAGGTGTCACATGCCAAAGAGAAAAAGACAGTGGCGTTCAGGGGTCTCCCAGAAGAACAGTGAAGTCCCCACCACCTGCCAGCCAGCATTCCTCATCCATGAGAGCAGGGCATCGTGACACATATTTAGTCTCAGAAATCTCTGAGCATTTGATGGAAGTCCCTAACACAAAATGTAGAGGAAGAAAGGTAGGAAATACAAGAATTAACCTGGAGGAAATAGGTTTAATAAAGGCAGCACAGAAAACTTTAACGTGGATGTTTACGATACAATACCTGAGAGAGGAGATGCTGACTTTATGAAAGGAAAGAACTCCATAACAGACATATCATTCACAAAACAAGAAAGAAAACACGAGGAAGATTCTAATTTAACGGGAGGGATAGAGAGTGCCGTTGGGACAACGGGAAGCAAAGCAACACAAAGGCAGAGCCGGGAAGAGAGAAGCACTAAGGATCAATCTGGGAACGTTATGGTCTATTCCAACACACACTTCATGGAAAACTAAGAGCCTGGGATGGGTGTGAGGCAGCCCGTCCCCTCCTGCCGTGGCCTCCCCAGGCCAGGGCCAGAACAAGGCCAAGAGTGGCGCGGAGAAACTGTGGATCCCACCAACCTGACTCCCTGCACAGCGACCGTGGCACCGCCGCCCCCAGGCCTCGAGTGGCTCTCCAGCAGCTGAGGTCAGGGTGCCAGCCCCGGGCCTAACCGGCGAGTGGCCTTTGCCCGAGAAAGATCCCCCCAGGGGTGAGGGCAGTGACAGGACACAGAACAGTGTCCTCTGAAAAGAGGAATTTCACCATGTGACCAGACACACAGTGACTTGCTCAGGTCACAACTGAGCAACTAGAGACCTGGGTTCAACCTAGGACTGCAGATCTAAGACCAGACTGTCCCACAGCACAACCTGGGACAGACCCCTCCTTACCCACAGCCTGAACAGCCCCCCTCGATCTACCACAGCCTGGAACAGCCCCCCTCAATTAACCACAGCCTGGAACAGCCCCCCTCAATTAACCATAGCCTGGAACAGCACCAATTAACCACAGCCTGCTACAGTATGGAGATTTCTCAAAGAACTAAAAGTAGACCTGCCATTCGATCCTGCAATCCCACTACTGGGTATCAACCCAAAGGAATATAAATCATTTTATCAAAAAGTCACTTGCTCTCCAATGTTTATCACAACACAATTCACAATTGCAAAGATATGGAATCAACCTAAGTGCCCATCAACTGATGAGTGCATTAAGAAAATGTGAGAGATATTTATATATCTTGAAGTACTACTCAGCCATAAAAAGTAATGAAATAATGTCATTTACAGCAACTCAAATGGAACTGGAGACCATTATCCTATCCTACAGGATCCTATCCTCCACAGTTCCCCAAGGCCTAGAACAGCCCCCCTTTAATTAACCACAGCCTGAAACAGCCCCCCTCAATTACCCACAGCCTGGAACAGCCCCCCCAATTACCCACAGCCTGGAACAGCCCCCCTCAATTACTCACAGCCTAGAACAGCCCCCCTCAATTACCCACAGCCTGGAACAGCCCCCCTCAATTACCCACAGCCTGGAACAGCCCCCCGAGATGACCCACGGCCTGGAGGGGCCCCGGGGTGGGGGCCAGCGGGGGGGGGCGGGGGGGGGGGGGGGGGGGGGGGGGGG
>CAUYPO010044121.1:0-14407 GCA_963574435.1 Cheirogaleus major
CCAGCTACTCGGGAGGCTGAGGCAGTAGGATCGCTTGAGCCCAGGAGATTGAGGTTGCTGTGAGCTAGGCTGATGCCACGGCACTCACTCTAGCCTGGGCAACAAAGTGAGACTCTGTCTCAAAAAAAAAAAAAAAAAAAAAATCCATTTACTCATTCAGGCAGCTCTTCTTTATCCTATTTCTTTTTGACCATCCGTGTGGAAAAAAACTATTATTTTACCATTTCCTTGGTAATAGAAAGCTAAGTGGAAGAATACCCTGATGTCTTTGTAAAGAAAAAAAAAACCTAGTACAATCAAAATAACTTCACATATAAGCTAAACACACCTTTCTTTTAAGATTCCTGAGAATCCTTGATGAGGACTTACGAACTTGGTGATGCCCACATCAAGTTCGGTGAGTCCGTGCTTCATCATGTCTGCAAAGCTCTCTGCTTCCTCCTCCTCCTCCTCCTCCTCTGAAAGGCCATCTTCCTCCTCCTCCTCTTCTTCCAACTGAGCCTCAAGGTTCTTTTCATCTTTCCCAGCACTTACAGCTTCAGGAGCCCAATGCACATCTTCACTGTTGGGTAGAGAGTTGTTCCCCAGCCTGTCGAGACCTTTGGTCTGAGTGCATTCTGACATCTTCTGTTTTTTTGTCTCCTCAGCTGGGACCCCACTGTCATTATCTTCCACAACAAGGGACCCACGTTTCAGTGACACACCAGTCATGTCTGTCATCTCCATCTTTAAGGCTCCAAGAAAACATTTAAGAGAACCTTTTAGGAAGGAGGAAAAAGTAGGAAGTAACAATAACCTATAAAGAAGTCAGTTTCAGCAAACAGAGGCATAGTTAGCTTTGTTTATAGAGTCCTAAAAATCATTTATTAAAATAATTTTTCCTGATGCTGGCATATACTTTTGGTTGGCTAGAAAGCTGGCACAACACTTTTGCATGGAATTTGACAATGTGCACCAAAAGCCTTAAAAATGTATGCTCTTGGCCAGGCGCGGTGGCTCACACCTGTAATTCTAGCACTCTGGGAGGCCAAGGCGGGCGGATCGTTAGAGCTCAGGAGTTAGAGATCAGTCTGAGCAAGAGCGAGACCCTGTCTCTACCAAAAAAAAAAAAATAATAGAAAGAAATTAGCTGGACAACTAAAAATATATATGTAAAAAAAATTAGCCAGGCATGGTGGCACATGCCTGTAGTCCCAGCTACTCAGGAGGCTGGGGCAGTAGGATTGCTTGAGCCCAGGAGTCTGAGGTTGCTGTGAGCTAGGCTGATGCCACAGCACTCTAGCCCTGGCAACAGAGTGAGACTCTGTCTCAAAAAAAAAAAAAAGTATGCTCTTTGACCTAGAATGACACTTTTAGGAATTTATCTTACGAAAATAATTAAGAAAGTGCTTACAGTTTTAGCTCTAAAGATACTCATCTCAGTGTTTTTATATTAGTAAGAAAATTACAGGTACATAAAAAATTATGGGTACATAAACTGAACAATATGCAGGAACAGTTGACTAGACTGGGAAAGGTGGTTTCTTCTAGGAGAGGGTCTTGGTGGCTAGGGACAGTAGTAGGAGACTTGCTATTTTCATTCAATACCATAGTTGTATCATTTGAATTTTGTTTCATATATATGTATCACCCTTTTGAAAAACTGATTAAATAAAACATCATATAACTACATTTACCCATACCATAGTAAAAAAAAAAGGGGGGTTGGGGGGGGCCAAGTATAGTGGCTCACACCTATAATCCTAGCACTTTTAGAGACTGAGGTGGGAAGATTGTTTGAGACCAGGAGCTGGAGACCAGCCTGGGCAACAAAGTGAAACCCTACCTCTACAAAAAATTTAAATATTAGTTCGGTATGGTGGCACGTTCCTGTAGTCCCAGCTACTTGGGAGGCTGAGGTGGGAGGATTGCTTGAGCCCAAAAGTTCGAGGTTGCAGTAAGCTATGATTGCACCTGTCAATAGCCACCACACTCTAGGTTGGGCAACATAGTGAGACCTTGTCACTTAAAAAATAAACTAATTAAAAATGGTTAAGATGGTACATTTTGTTGTATGTATTTTACCACAATAAAAAAATAAACAAGAAAAACTAGATTATCATTTAAATGGCCCATATATAATTTATTGAGCAAAAGCCTAAGAAGCCACACATACTTTCTCGGTATATAGCAGCTGGAGAGGGGATAAACATATGGCAATCAAAATAAATACAGGGCTTTCGGAGGCTGAGGCAGGAGGATTGTTTGAGGCCAGGCGTTCAAGACCAGCTTGAGCAAGGTGAGACCCTGTCTCTACAAAAAATAGAAAAATTAGCCAGGCATGGTAGCACCTACTGTGGTCCCAACTACTGGGGAGGCTCAGGCAGCGGGATCACTTGAGCCCAGGAGCTTGAGGTTGTAGTGAGCTACGATCATGCCACTGAACTCTAGCCCCCAGGTAACAGAGCGAGACCCTATCTTAAAAACAACCAACCAACCAACTACACACAACAGTATCCAGGACCCCAAGTGCCTATCTAATCTGACCTTACTTGATGCTCTTAGTGAAATAAGGATAAAAGCTTTTTCTATATTAATTATACAGGAGACACTAAAGTTAACATAGTAAGGAACTTTGTAAACATAGCTATAAAGAATGTAAATGAGCAGAAAATGAATATTCTAGTTCTCCAAGGCCTGGTTAACAAGAAACCCACCTACACATGCATCTACAGCAAAATAAGAATAATGATGAACTAAATTTTAAGAATCCATATTTGATCTTGCCTCACTGTCAAAAATCAAGAACAAAAAGGAAAGTAAAATAGAAGTACACGTAAAAAGTAAAAGCAAAAATGGATTTATTGTCGGAGGATAATTGTGCCGTATGACAGGGCTGCGTCCAGGCCGAGTATGCTCATGTATCCCATAAGAGGCAAGAAGAAGGCCCTGAAACAGCCCAAGCAGCAGGCCAAGGAGATGGGCTAGGAAGATGAGGTTTTCAAGCAGAAACACAAAGAGAAGAAGAAACTCCAGGAGCTAAAAGCCAATGGGAAAGGGCCCCCTGGCCACAGGTGGAGTTTAAGCAATCTGACAAAAAGTAAGCTGTTTCTTGTGTCTGAAGCAATGGTGGCCCTTGATTCCATCCCTATTTAAACATCTGTATTCCCTGCCATACCATCTTTTGCCATCTACAGCTAAAATAAAGTGTTGTCTTGGAGCCTATTGTACATTTAAGAATAAACTTTCGTAAAAAAAAAAAAAAGAAATAAAAAGAAAAATGTCAGTAAAATCAATTGCCTTTGAAAGACAAAAATTTAAATACAGAAAATGGAAGAAACTAAGAATCTGAAATACATCACAACTACTGCAATTATAAAAAAGTATCTCTAATTCAAATAAGAAAGCATTTATTCTTTGTCTTGAGGTGTAGTTAAAAAGAATGCTGTTCCAGTACAACCAGTTCTAAAGAAACAAAAAAAGAAAGACAATAAATTAAAAAAAAAAAAAAAAAAAAAAGAATGCTGGGCCGGGTGCGGCGGCTCACGCCTGTAAGCCTAGCACTTTGGGAGGCCGAGGCAGGTGGACCACTTAAGGTCAGGAGTTCAAAACCAGCCTGAGCAAGAGCGAGACCCCGTCTCTACTAAAAATAGAAAGAAATAGGCTGGGCACGGTGGCTCACATCTGTAATCCTAGCACTCTGGGAAGCTGAGGCGAGTGGATCATTTAAGCTCAGGAGTTCGAGACCAGCCTGAGCAAGAGCGAGATCCCGTCTCTACCAAAAATAGAAAGAAGTTAATTGGACAGCTAAAAATATACAGAAAAAATTAGCTGGGCATGGTGGTGCATGCCTGTAGTCCCAGCTACCCGGGAGGCTGAGGCAGGAGGATCGCTTGAGCCCAGGAGTTCGAGGTTGCTGTGACCTAGGCTAACGCCATGGCACTCTAGTCCCGGCAACAAAGTGAGACTCTGTCTCATAAAAAAAACAAAAAAAACTCCATAAAAATAGAAAGAAATTAATTGGCCAACTAAAAATGTATAGAAAAAATTAGCCGGGTATGGTGGCGCATGCCTGTAGTCCCAGCTACTCAGGAGGCTGAGGCAGAAAGATCGCTCGAGCCCAAGAGTTTGAGGTTGCTGTGAGCGAGGCTGACGCCACGGCACTCTAGCCCGGGCAACAGAGTGAGATTCTGTCTCAAAAAAAAAAAAAGAATGCTGGTTTATGACATGCTGATGCGATTTGTCACTGTATAGCAACAAAGCTGCCCTTAGAGCTTTTGCACAGGTGAAGGAAAAAAAAGGGACCAGGGCTTACACAGGAACTACGGGAACATACAGAAAGGATCAGAGGGGTAGAGTTACAGTGTTAGAGAAAACCTAACAGAATACTAAAATACCTGAGCCAAGTTTTGATGACCAGGGAATAGGACCAAGGACCAAGGAAAAGGGGGAGAAGGGTGTTTGAGGTTGAGGGTGCAGCATGTGCAAAGGCCTGGGGGCCTAGGAGAGCATGGAGCGCTGGAAGAACCCCAGGAGCTCATCACCCATTGTGGAGAGTGAGACGCACAAAGAGAGGGCGGAGTCTGCAGTGGGGTGATGGCAGAAGTCACACCAGGCTAAACAGAGGGAATTTCATCCTGAAAACCAAACCAGCACTGGATTCGTGAGCTAGAAATATTTTGTGGCATCCCTTTGATGAGGACCTGGAGTTAGGCTAGAAGACTGGTAAGAGGGTACAGTTGTAATCCAGGCAAGACATTAGTGCACCCTGATCTAAGGATTAGGCAAAGGAGACAGAATGGAGGGAACATTCGAGAACATTTAGGAAATGGTAGGGACAGGTCTGGGTGACAAATGTGGGAGGAAAGAGGAAATATTGCCGGATGACTTGAGTTTCCTGCCTTGGGGACCTAAGAGGACAGTGCAGCCCTTCCTGATATGGAGGGCCCAGAAAGAGGAGCAGGTGATGTGAGACGATGAGCACACCAATAGTCAGTCCTGTGGTGTTGCAGGTACCTGGGGAACATCCAAGTGGATATATCCTGTAGACAGTTACCATATATCTTTACCAAAAAGCCTGCAATGGCTCCCCAGTGACCATATAAGGTCTCCAGCTGGCATCACAAGATCTACCAGGAGATCCTAATACCCTTCCAAAGGCCAGAACGCTCAGCAGGGAGCAAAGTGTGGCTGATAATAGCCATGCATAAAGCTTTACTCAGGGACTTTATGGTCAGCAGAATGTACATCTCCCCTTATGCAAGTCACCTCCTTAACAACCTTGCAGCCAGATCTATATCTTGCCATTTACCAAGTGAGTCACTTAACCTCTCTAAGCCTCAGTTTCTTTCTCTGTAAAACTGAAATATGATAATAGCTGTAATAGCTATTATCTGTAATAGCTCCTCCTATTCAACTGTTAGTCCTTAATATTTATTGGATGATTTACACAGCAGAACTGTATTGCTAAATCTGAGGAAGAAAAAAAAAAGCTGCTTAGGCTTCTTCTGTTTTCTGGGCTAACGATTAAACATGGTTTTCTCCTTCAAACACCATTTAATTTTAAGAGACTCTCAAACACTGCCAATAGCACTACATAAACAGGTCTTTAGGTTGGCAGTCTTTTTCTTGATATTTGTGGACACTTCTCTGATCTCTTTTTCTTTCTTTCTTTCTTTTTTTTTTTTTTTGAGACAGAATCTGGCTCTGTTGCCCAGGCTAGAGTGCAGTGGAGTCATCATAGCTCACTGTAATCTCAAACTCCTGGACTTAAGGGATCTTCCTGCCTCAGCCTCCCGAGTAGGTGGGACTACAGGTGCACGCCACCATGCCCAGCTAATTTTTTTTTGTAGAGACAGGGTACTGGTCAGGGTGCTCTTGAACTCCCAGTCTCAAGCACTCCTCCTGCCTTGGCTAGAATTAAAGGTGAGAGCCACCCCACCCAGCCTGATATCTTTTTTTTTGATATATCTAATTGCAAAGACAAGTTTGTTAACTAAATTCACTTTTGTATTTAAGATAAAATTGTATTTTTCATTTAAATCAATGGCCTATCACAAAAACATTAATTATTAAAGTTTATATATAACATCAATGATTTTAAATCACTTTATATATATTTTGCTAAGTTCTATCCTATAGATCCAGAAGCTGAGAGCATATTTATTAGAATAGCTATTCAAACTTCTGGACTAGTAGAGGCAGAACTCAAATTACATAAGCAGGAACTATAGGAAAGAGAAGATTGAAATGGAATATAATTTTTAAATTGGGCAGGGAGAAGAGGAGAGAGGGGTGATCTTGTAAACATGGAAGAGGCCCAAAAGAATTCAACAGAAAAATAAAAGAACCCTGACCAGCCCAAGGTGAAAGGCCTAAGGAAATGAGGTTTGCAAAAGGAAAATCCAAAGATACATTCTATCTTGAAGACATACAGTGATTGGCTTTAAAGGGGAGGGGGGAGCTTTATGAGTTTTTTGTTGTATTAAAAAACATTTTTTAAAAGAAATATGCTGCACAAATACACTATCCATGACATTAATATAGTAATGATGGTGCCTTAACTGTCAAGTAAAATCCCCATAGACCAGAAGTCTGATTCTGTAACCAAGAATAGAACAAACTCCACTGATAGTTTCCCATGAATGTAAAAATCCTACACATTTCTTTGGAGGGAATACTAAAACAATGATTTTTATTTCCTCCGTACTCCAAATGAGCCAAATGAGAATAGAAATATTACAATTTTTATATTTTTAAACCCTTTTCATTAAAATATTGGATCCATGAACTCAGCTTTTAAAATCCTCTATACCTACAAAAGTAGAGTTTAGCATTTCCAAATTTTAATACAACACTCACAACAGTCCATTATTTCCTCTAAAATGAACATCCAAAAAGAGCCACATTAGTCTTAATCCTGTATTTCAAAACTCTGCACCACTCAGTCTTTTTAAACACATCTATCCTCCATTCTCTGCAAATTGGCAGTAATCTCTCTAGTTCTCACATTAATGAGCAATTTCTTTGGGGCAGCAGACACACTGCATTCTGATACGCGAAATCGATGTCTCTCCAAGTTGTTCATTCCACAAGTATTTATTCAGCAAGTCCTATGTGTCTGGCACTGTTGTAGGCACTGGGGGAAATGGGAAAATTTCCTGCCCTCGTGGAGCTTACATTCTATTTGAGGATAAACCTGAGAACAAAATTAAATTAACCTCAGAACATGCAAACTACAAAGAAATAAAGCAAAAGGGTTGAGAGTAAGCAGGGTGCTCTTTAGTGAAGCCTCTCTAAGGAGGTAACTTCTGAGCAAAGATGAAGGAAGCGGACAAGAAAAAGTGTGTGTGGGGAGAATTCCAGGCAGCCCCAACAGCACGTGTAAAGGACCTGAGGCAGGAGCAAGCTTAGTCATTGTAACAGCAGCTGAATTGTTATTTCTCTCTATTTGGGTACAAAAGCTGTTTCATTAATACAGCACCTGCACTGCCCCAGCCTCTATCAAAAGACATGTTCAAAAGGGGTTGTTAAATTAATAAATACGACTGTCGGCCACTTTCCTAATGACTGAACGTAGTAATTGCCTATCCATCCCCTTTTCAAAAAGGGTGTACAGTCTGATTTTCGACAGATCCCTCAATAGTCAAGTATCACCAGGCCACTAGGGCATACCTATTTCACAGATTAGAGGCTTGGGGGGGAGAAAAAAAAGCCTTTGTAATCTTACATTTACATTTTCGGAATGGAAAAAGAAGTGGTCTGACAACGGTACCAAGTATATGAAAAACTAAACTCCCCGGCAGCCCTACTTCTCTTCAAACCCCTCAGTGCAGGGCTGACCGCAGGACCCGGTGCGGACGAGTTTCAGCCTGCACAGCCGCACGTCCAGGCACTCCAGCAACCCCCGAGCAGAGGGCTCCCGGCGCCCAGCCCGTTCGCTCCTGCTCCGGGCAAGTAGGCAGAACGAGCAGTCCCTGAGGGCCTGCCTGGCACGCAGCAGGCTCACAGCGAGTGGCGACGCAGGACTGCAAGGACGAAAGCACATGGGCTGGACGGACAGGAGACTGGCCGAGCGGCTGAGGGAGCTGTGAAGGGCCTCGGGGGAAAGGCCGGTCTGGGAGGGAAAGAGTTTAGGGAGCGTCCGGGGCAGAGAAAGGGGGCGAGAGGGAAGGAGACCGAGGGGCTGCCAGCGCCGCCGGGAGAGGGAGAGCGCGCGGGCGCGACACCCTGACGACCGGCCCGGCGGAGGGGCGCGGGCTCTCCCCGGAATGGAGGCGCCGCGGGGCCCTGGGGCCGAGGCGGGCCGAGGGCAGGCCGCGGAGCCCGGGCGGCCGCGGGGAGGCCGCGAACTTACCCGGAGCCTGGGGGCGCGGCGTGGGCCGGGCGGCGAGGAGGCCGGCGCTGCGCTCGGGCCACAGAAGGGCGGTGGCGGCGAGGGCCACTCGGAGGAGCCTGCAGCGAGGAAGGCCGGGCATAAGCGGCGCGCCCGCGCGAGGTCCGAGGCGCTCCGGCAGCCGGGCTCGCACACGTGCGGCGCAGCGACGCGCCGGGGCCGCAGCCCCTCCCCCGGGCGGAGCCTGCTCTCCGCCGCCCGCCCCGCCCCCGGCCGCGAAGAGGCCCCGCCCACTGGGCGCGCTCTCGCTGGCTCCCGGGCCTTGACCGCTTCGTCCCAGCATCTGGGGCAAAAGGTGGTTTTGTCAGGCCTCTAAGAGTTGTTTTAGACTTTTAGGACGTCCAAAGCCGGGATTAACAGAGTATTTGGTAGTTGTATCCTAGTAAGGATTTCTTCCGCATGGTTGTGGCCCTTTCTCATTTCACCACAGTTAATGATGATGAAAAGGGAATCATTTCAGGGACCATATTGGTCTATGTATGATTCCTTCCTTGTGGGGGATTCAGAAGCACCATTTTCCCTGCTTCTTACCCTTCCTGCTTGACAGCTCCCCAATAGGATCTCTTTCAAGAAAACTCATCATAATTTATGCTTTTGTGTAAAGAAAAAATTCATTCCTCTTCCTGTGCTTTTCAAGTAGCACACGTTTACTGACCAAATCCAAGCCCCTAATAGTTTTTCAGATCTAATATTTTACCAGACTTCAACCCTGAGTGAAAACCAATGTTATTTCAAGTCCTTATATTTCTGCTAGATTTGTTTTTAAAACGTGGATTTAGTGTGGGCATCTGGTCAACTGAGTCATAGATAATTCTGTCAGAATGGTGGGGTTTTATACTGCTTTCCTCTGAGATTATTTACCCCAGTTAAGTTTCTCAATTTTTTTTTCTGGCCTTATTTCTTTAATATCACTTGTCGTTGGGCTATGGTTAATTCATTGGTTAATATCCCAGTGATAGAAAATGCAAATATTTGCACCACAACGATGAAGTAATAATTTAATCCTAAACTCTTAATTTTTTGTATACTTTAAAAAGTATCTTCTCAGTGTCCTAGATTTTGGCCTAGATAGTGGTATCTCATCGCTGTTTTGATTTGCAAACACCAAATGCTGGTGAGGATGTGGAGCAACAGGAACTCTCATTCATTGCTGTGGGAATGCAAAATGGTACAGACACTTTGGAAGACAGTTTGATGGTTTTGTACAAAACTAAACATACTCTTAAACAATGTGGCTCAGCACTTAAGCTCCCTTGATTTACCCAAAAGGGTTGAAAACATGTCCACATATAAATCTGCACACAGATGTTTACAGCGGCATTATTCATAACTCCCAAAACTTACAAGGAATTAAGATGTCCTTCAGTAGGTGGATGGGTAAACTGTGGTATAGCTAGGCAATGGGATATTATTCAGCACTAAAAAGAAATGAGCTTAGCAGGCCATGAAAAGACATGGAGGACACTTAAATGCATATTACTAAGTGAAAGAAATCAATCTGAAAAGGTCATGGACTGCATGGTTCCAACTATATGACATTGTGAAAGAAAGAAAACTATAGCGACAGTGATAAAATTGATTTCCAGGCATTAGGAAGGAGGGAGGGATGAATGAGTGGAGTACAGAGGAATTTCAGAGCAGTGAAATTACTCTGTATGATCCCTAAATGGTGGATACGTCATTATACATTTGTCCAAATGCATAGAATATACAATATCAAGAGTGAACCCTAATGTAAACTATGGTCTCTGGGAGATAATGATGTGTCAATACAGGTTCATCAATTGTAACAAATGCCCCACTCTGGTGGGGGATGTTGATAATAGGGAATGTTATGCATGTGTGGAGGTAGGGGAAAGCTCTGTACCTTCCTCTCAATTTTTCTGTAACCTAAAACTGCTCTTAAAAAAAATCTTCTCTGAGATTGTGGCCCAACTCCTCACAAACACATTTAGAGGAAGGACTTTTCATATTTCTTTGGCCATTAGCTGAGTCTATGGTCAAAACTTACTCTTTTTTACATTTCAGCCTAAACTGCCTTAGACAAGATCCAAGTGAAACACATATTTTTAGTTTTCTGTTTTCCAAAATGGGCAACTCTTTATTGGTTTTTATGCTTAAAATAACACAGAGGTTCAAAGCCTCTCCCCTCTTCCAACTTGCTCTAATAAACATTTAACAGTTGAATGTTCTCAGCAACTTTAAAATCCATGCTAACATGTATATTATATAAAATGCACAGTATCCTGTTTTTAACCCTGCACCAGCACCATGGATTGCTAAGTGCCTAGCACACACAATTTATCTCCTCTTTCATCCCTATTGCCTCGTATTCTGTCCAACACTGATGCTTTTCTTCATGCTCCAGTTCATTGTTCTCTATGTTCCCTCAGTCATTACAAACATTTCTGTTGTTAAGCTGATACACTTAATCTTAAATTATTTATTTCAATGTCTATTTCCTTTACCAAAAAGCGAATTTTTCAGAGGCAAAAATTGGGTTTAGGGCAATCTTTTTTTTCTTTAATTTTATTTTTAATTTTTTTCAGAGTTATACATGTCTGTGATTTGGAGTCAAATAATTCTGTAGAAACTTTGTAAGGTTTGCAAGGAAACAGCAGGGATAGCATCCCCATGTCTCCCCTAACCTGTTTCTACCCTCTCAAAGGCTGTCATTTCACTTCTTTTAACTAATTATTTTTGTATTTACTTTCATCTCTCTATATAAATGTGCTTGTATTGCTATTTCTTAATTTTTCGCTTTTAGGCATTATCTACTGACTTCACTTAATGTAAAATGAAGGTTTAGCTCTCCTTCCTTCCCCCTTCTTCCCCATGCTTCCCATCCCTCCACATGCCTGGTATAGTTATATTGTACTTTTTTTCTTTGTATTTGTGTTTACTTCATTGTTCACATCTTAGGTAAATATTATTCACATCTTAGGAAAGTAGGAAACTATGATTGCTTCTCTTCTTCTATACAGCTTTGTTTTTTCTCTAGTTCATAATGATCTTATTGGTTTATTATTCATCACTATGTCAAGCCCAAACTCCTTAATGATTGTTTAAATCTTCCCCCTCCAGAGTTTTAGAGAAATGAGGTGTTCTGTTAGTTTCATCTTTCTCAAACTCCTGACCTCAAAAGATCCTCCTGCCTTGGCCTCCCAGAGTGCTAGGATTACAGGCATGAGCCAGCACACCCAGCCCAGTTTCATCTTTCTAAAGGAGTCTGTTCTGGAGCTTTCTGACCTTCACCAATCTATGCTTAGTGCACAGTTGTCAGGGCATCTCTATTCATTTTTCTCCTGTGTTGTATCTTCTGTGTCATATATCCTACATCTTCTTTTTACTTGGTTTACTGTCTCATTTTAGGGGAGCACAAGCTTCAGTAGTTTCCTGAGAAAGGAGTAAATGAAAGCTAAATTTTTTGAGATATTGAATGTCTAAACATACCTTATTCTGATCTTATATTTGATTGATTGTTTATTAATCAAGTATAGAATTCTAGCTTTTTTTTTTTTTTTTTTTGATACAGAATCTCACTCTGTTGCCTGGGCTAGAGTGCCGTGGCACCAGCCTAGCTCACAGCAACTTCAAACTCCTGAACTCAAGCAATCCTTCTGCCTCAGCCTCCCTAGTAGCTGAGACTACAGGCATGCACCACCATGCCAGGCTAATTTTTTCTATATATATTTTTAGTTGACCAATTAATTTCTTTCTATTTTTAGTAGAGAGTGGGGTGGTCTTGCTCTTGCTCAGGCTGGTTGGAACTCTTGACCTTGAGCAATCCTCCAGCCTCAGCCTCCCAGAGTGCTAGGATTACAGGCGTGAGCCACCGCTACCGGCCTGAATGCTCCTTTTTAAATAGTATCCTTTTCTTGTTTTATGCTTGCAATGGTAATTCATATCTTAGGACATCAATTATATATTTATGTATATATCTACATATAAATATATATTTGAATTTTCTTTATATATTTGAGTTTTCTTTATATATATATAGACATATATATATATATTTGAGTTTTATTTTCAGTGAATGGTTTGTTTCTTCTAAGCGTTGCTTCCCCCCTCTGCCCCCCCCCGTTTTGCTCTCTATGGTATGGCGTTCTATGTTAGTTTGTTTATAAGGTTGTCAAATCCCTGGGTCATCTACCTACCCCTTGCTGCTAGGTAACTCCCATTCCTCCTCCCTGGTAAAAGAGTTTTGGGGTCTCTGCACTGGGAAAATGCGCATTAGATGCTGAGTTCTCTTCCTCCAGTCAGCTCCCAGAAGGCTTACAACCACAATTGCACCCTCCGAGCAGGAAATTGGAGGGTTATCTCTAGGGAATCTGACCAGTCTTAAACGATAGCTCTAAAGATACTGACATTCGTTGGAAATCCCTAACTAAATAGCTGAACCAAATAACCCTATATTGAAGCTCCTAGTTAACAAGCCCACTCACATTCTCAGAACATCTGGATATCATCTAACATATAAATTTAAATGATTGATATTGAATTTATGGCGTGGAGGGAGGGATATCTTAAAATTCCATCAAGAGCGCCAATAAAGTGGAAGGGACTTGACCGTGGTTGAGAGGGACCGCCTCCCACCCTGGTCCCTCCCATCGTCTCCCGAGCGCTTCCTGAGCTGCTGTGCCGACCCCCGGCCAGCAGGGAGAGCAACAGAGCGCGGCCGGCGGCTGCGCAGACAGGGCCTCTCTGGCCCGAGAGGAGGAACCTAGAGAGACGACGAGAGGAAGTCGCGGTGGCGCTCAGCCCTCCAGCTGCCAAGGCTGATCCGCTGTCTGTTACTGGCCTGAGCCGGACTCCGCAGGCCACGCTGGCTGCGCATGGAGCCGAGGACTCGCGCGGAGGCGGGATGCTACCGGCTGGAGAGATCGGCGAGGCGCCGGCAGCCCCGGTGAGGCGGCCCTGGCAGGATGGGACGGTGGTGGCCCGGTGAGGTGGCACAGACCTCCTAGGGGAGATAGCCCTGCTGACGTGGCCGTGGAAGCTTGTGAAGGTGGTTCCCGGTCCCCGCAGCCGGGGGTAGAGTCCGTTGTAGTACCTCCTAGAGGAGGTAGTCCCAATGAGGGCGCCTTGGCAGCCCCGGCGAGATGACATCTCTCGGGAGAGGTGACCCTGGCGGCCTGGCAAGGTAGCACCAGGTCCTTGGGAGACGACGCAGACCTCTTGTGAAGGGGGTAGTTGTGGCACCAGGGAGGTGGCGTTGATTCAGTCGGTTCTGGCCACCCAGGAAGGCCCCAGGGGAGGGTGTCTGGGACCTGTCCCATCCTCCCTTTGGGAAGCCCGTATGAGTTCCATATACTACTTCAATCTTAATGTGATTGTCACACCTGTTCTCCTTGTAGTGTTGCTCGGAAAGTGGTGATGAAAGGAAGAATATCCAGGAGAAAAGTAAGTAGGCTCCAAACACCTTACCTCTTTCTACCCAGCCATCCTTCCCAAACTCAACCTTCCAAGATCTGCGACAGAGAAGGGTTTTTAGCCTATCTTTTAGACAAATTATCTTTTTCTGTAGAATATGTTTATATAATCTGATGATCGTTATACACATATTTTTGTCTTTCTAAAATTGTAAAGTATGGGATGCTTTGGAGAAGAGCACTTTCTGACCCCTACCTAGAGCAGGAACTGGAGTGGTTTCACTGGAGTTCTGCCCACCATACAGGACATAGAAGACTTGGGCTCGCCTGTCATTTTAGTGAATCACCAACTTACTAAGCATGAGAAATTTGGAGGGGCTAATGATCTGGGACAGATGACCACCACCATGAGTGGGTTCAGAGGAGGCAAATGATAATTGTTTAGTTGTACTTTTTTTTTTTTTTTTTTTGAGACAGAGTCTCACTCTGTTGTTTGGGCTAGAGTCCCGTCTTGTAGGCCTGGCTCACAGCAACCTCAAACTCCTGGGCTCAAGCAATCCTCCTGCCTCAGCCTCCCGAGTAGCTGGGACTACAGGCATGTGCCACCATGCCTGGCTAATTTTTTCTATATATTTTTAGTTGGCCAATTAATTTCTTT